>CANYBF010055828.1:0-10070 GCA_948192965.1 Dalechampia spathulata
GAAAATTCCATAAGTTTTTCTTCTTTTTCTTTGCTAGTTCACAGGAAAGGAGATAGAAGCAATTGGTTGCTTGCTTGGACATCCTTGTTTCATGTGGATACTGTTGGAGGCTGCCTACCTTGGTGGTTTTTGGTTTGCTACAACCATAAATGCTTTAGAGATAAAGAACGAAGGACATATGCATTGAATGTAAGAGTTACTATCAAACTGTCACTTCTAATCTCTAAACTGGCTTCTCTGTGTTTTGATGCAAAGATCTTCATTTGGCTTGTTGTTTTAAAATGGAAAATTTTAAATTTCTTCCGCTGCTTAATCACTAAACAAACCAACAGGTTTTGGCCAAAGTGAAAATCATAAAGCACACACACCCATACAATCATAACTCACTTTATTTCATGTCCTTTACAATCCTAACTCATCTAATTATCAAATCACCAATTAAAACTACCAAAACAACAAGAAACCATTCATCCATGACTTAAATCTCACCAAAAATTCATAAATTAACTTAATCTACCACTAATTTATACTCACCAAGGCTCACCTTAAGCCAAACCATAAAAATCTCAACTTAAAATTTGGTCTCCTTTGGATTTTGTTACCGATTTAAGTGGATCTTCACTTCCACTTCCTTAAGCTTGATCGTCACCTTAAATCAACATGCATGTACTAAAAAGAGTTAAATCGAACCATAAACAAAGTAAATCATCAAGATAGGTTTTGGTTTCCATAAAAAATGTATGGATCTTCATGATTTTAAGCATAACTTGAAGATCCATTAAGAAAAGGTTTCGGTCATCATAAGAACAAAGGCAAACAAGGAATATTTTAACCTTACCTTGAAGTATACTCAAGAAGCTTGCATACAACTAAGAAAAATGAGGTAAAAAGATGAAGAACAACTTGTAATCTTCGGCTTCTTCAAGGATTAGCTATGGTTTTGTAGCTTTAAAGAGAAAAGCATTCGGTCATAACTTGAACAAAGAGGAAATGAACATATCTTGCCTCAAACCTAAATTAAACAAATAAATCTTTTATTAGACTTGAAGTATGAAGTGGAAATGACAAGAAGATGATACGGTTTTTGGTGTTTATAATGAAGAAAGAAGAAGAACATGTTTGAACAAGAAAAGAAATGAAAGAAGAAGATGGTGAGTATGGAGAGTATTCGGCCAAGGATAAGCTAAGAGAGAAAATGAGTGATTTAAGTTAGGATAAGGGCACAAAACCATAGGGTACACATGTTGTATATAGGATAAATCACATTAAACCTTAATATGTATGATTATACATATTTTAAAACTTAAACATGTATTTGACTTAATTTCTACCAATAATAAACCTAAATTTCATATTTTCTACACTCTTTATTCATTAATACATATTTATTTTATTTAAAATACCATCCATCAATTCCCTCAATCAAATAAAATATAATAATTACTTTCTCTCTCCATCTATTAACACTAAAATCGAAAGCCACTTTTTCAAATACCTATACACTTTTTTAAATACCAATCCCACTACTAATTTAATATACCAATTCAACTCTAATTTGACTTATTCTATTTTCAATTATATTTATCTATTTATCTACTTACATAACACTAATTAACTTATTAACTAAATTATGACATCACTTAAACCACTTATGACATCATTATGACATCATAATTGAAAATACTAATTATACTTTTCTAATATTTACATTTTATTATATACTCATACAAATACATTATAAATTCATAATTATTCATTTTCTAATAAAAATCATAATTACATTCATACGCTTACATTATGCTTACATCATCATCACTCAATTATGACATCATAAATAATTTTTAATTCAATTTTTCTAAAATTTGTATATATCAAATTCATGTTAAAATAATCATCTTGAGCTTACTTAATTAATCATACTAAGTGTTTTCAACATCAAAAACCTCAATTAGTCATCGTTCAGGGGTCATTTTAATGGTTTACGTCAAAATTTCCAATTTCAACTTTAGAGCTTTAAACTCTAATCTCATCATATACTTAACATCATAAGCATTATTTCATATCATTAACATACCAATAACATATAAAACAATACATTTCAACCAATTTTATGAATGCAAAGAGTGTGCTCGATTTAGGATGTAATAAAAATAAATATCAATCTTTATCTTCAGATAGAATCTCATAAATCTAATCTTATCTAATCCTGAATTCAAAAACAGAAAATCAAATCTGTCAGGACCTTGTACCCTCTCTTGTGCCCATAAGCCTTGATCATATGGTTTGTATTCTGCCTTTGACTCCAAAACATGATAAAAACGTCATATTAGCTTCCTTTTTACTTTTTCTATGTTTTTACTTGCAAAATACAGAAATATAACCAATTCAAATATTCTATTTACTTTCCTATTCTAAAATGGACCATTTTATACATGAAAAATATACATTTTAGTGCTCGATCAAAATATATTTTTAGTTAAAATAAGTTAAAATTGAAAAAAAAAGTTGAACCAAAAAATTTAAAAATACAAAATAAGAAGTAAGATATTTTTATGATTATTACTAGAAGATTATATATATATATATATAATAAATGTATAAATCATAATATTCTCTTAGTTTCCCACGTTAATAATTGATTAAACTTTTTAAAACAATAATTGAATAAAATAAAAATCATTAAAAATAAAAATCTAAATTTAAATCGAAATAATTATATTAGTTTATTTTTAATTTTACATTGATTCTGGATTTGATCAAAATTTTTCAAAAATCTAAATATTGCATATTTATATAATAAATATCATAAACCTAAGAATTGGTGAAATATATCATTAATTTGTTAGACAATTATGATATAGTAAAGGAAAACTTTCTCCATATGTATATATTAATTCAAAATATCATATCAAATGCACATAAGATTGAAGCAAAAATAAAAAAAATTTCAAGAATATTATTAAAAAATTTAATAGAATCAAAGAAAACTTATAGAAAAAGAAATTCAAAATATATAAAATGAAATTAATTTAATCAGATATTCATCTTCAAATAAAGATGAAATTTTTTTAACATAATATCAATTGATCTTCTTCTTTCTTCTTATGGATCTTCTTTTGAAAGAAACTGAAAAATCATTTGGAAAGAAGATTGCTTTTAGATAGAATCAATGGCAAGAAAATAAGAAACTTGAAGTAGAAGAATATCATATGCGTATTTGTATAAATAGGTAAAAAAAAAATATAAGTATTTTTTAAAAACAGTAAATTTATAAACACATCTCATAGTGTAAGGGCAAAATCGCACTTTTCTTCTCAACTTTTTTAAAAGAAGTATGTTCGCCAACAAGGGTAATTTGGTAACTGTGCTAAATGACTGGATAACCGTCGTTTCAGATTAGCCCTTTTAGTTCTTATCAGGAAGTAGTAGCACTGTACTTCCAGCTTTGAGTTATGCTCCTTTGAAGGCTGCTCTTGACAATGGCTTCTTCAATTGCTTCCCCCTTTCAAACCAGGTCATTCCTCTAAAACCCTTACCCCTTATTTGCTTTTCTTTCTTCTCATTATTGCGTTCTATGTTGTGTTAAATTAGCATGATTGTTCTTTCTTCATTTTGTTTGAGGATATAAGAATTGCTCTTAGTGATTTCAGAATTAATGGATTTTGGGTCTTTTTAAGCTGGTTATTTGAGACGGTTATAGTTGCTTTTAATTGAAATTCAAGCCTTCTTTTCTGCAATTTCTATGCAGTTATGAGACTCGGTTGAGCTGCATTTCCCAATTTTGCAAATTTTCAATCTTTTTTAGGGAAAAAAGATTAATTTGTTTTTCAAGTGACCTGCATGTGAATTTTCTGTGAAGGACTCTGTTGTCTGTCTGGTTAACGTACATTTTCTTATCTTCTTCTTTGAATATTATGGAATCATATGATTTTGTATGTGAAATTATCATTCATTGGAAACTTCAATTTGACTCTCGGGGATATTGGGATACTATTAGTAAAATTGAGGTTAATTTGCTAATTGTATATAAAGTTCTGATTCCTGATGATTTCGTTTCGCTTTCTGTGATCCTTCAGCAATCTGAGATCTGTATTTCTAGGTGAAACAAACGGAGTTTGTGTACGTGTCGTTCCACAAACTCGAATTAGGTTCATAAAGAAAACTATAGAATGTAAGGAGTCACGAATAGGTAAGCAACCAATCGAAGTGCCTTCCAATGTGACAATCGCATTGAATGGCCAAGACTTGAAAGTCAAGGGTCCTTTAGGGGAGCTTTCAATAAATTATCCTCGAGAAGTAAAGGTCGAAAAGGAGGAAAATGGATCGCTTCGAGTTAGAAAGGCATTGGAAACAAGACGAGCCAACCAAATGCATGGACTTTTCAGGTAATTTCTTTTGGCCTCTTCATCATATCATTATTATACTTGAGGTTGTTCGTTAAATCTATTAGGTTTTACTTACTTTTAATTCTTCATTGTTGGAACTGCGAACTGTTTGAATCCGATTGTAAACCAATCCTGCAATTTTGAAGTCACTAACACACCAAGGGATATCAGCACACTATTATGTTTTACACTTCTTGAAATGTTCCATGTTTGCTATAGGGAAACTTCAAGAATAGGCTACTTACTTTCTTGGTATATCATTTAACACTAGTACCTCGAGGTAAATGTCGTATCGGTAAATACCATACTTGTCGACTAAGGCAGGCATCAAATGAATGTGAGTCTAAGAGAAATGAGCGAACTTTCTTGACACCCTTTATCAGAGATGAGAATACTACTCAATTGGGATGCTTCACCCTGTGAAGAGACCATCATTATAGAATATCCACGAATAACATGTTGATACAATCAAGAATTCTGCTCATTTATAATGACTTTAGACGCAAACACTGGTTATAGCCTTAACAGAAGTTTGTTGTAGCTTCTTAATATTACCTTATTGCTCACAGCCTTGACCGTTTTCAATGCGTTCAGGACCCTTACAGACAACATGGTGGTAGGAGTGTCCAAGGGGTTTGAGAAGAGACTTCAACTAGTTGGTGTCGGTTACCGTGCAGTGGTGGAGGGAAAGGATTTGGTGTTGAGTTTAGGATTTTCTCACCCAGTGAGAATGAGAATACCTGACGACCTGAAAGTGAAAGTGGAAGAGAGTACGAGGGTAGTTATTAGCGGATACGACAAGAGCAACATTGGTCTATTTGCTGCTTCTGTTAGGAAATGGAGGCCTCCTGAACCATATAAAGGTAAAGGTGTGAGGTATGCCAATGAAGTTATAAGATTGAAGGAAGGAAAGGCTGGGAAAAAGAAGTAACTTGTGTATTTCTTTGTTCAGTTCCGTTCTCTCTTTGGTGCGATTCTGTTTATACGCATCAACGTGATGGGATGTATTTCATCAACTCATTTATTAACAAGCATTTGCTTTTAGTTTTATCTTTTTTTAAATCATGGTTTTCCATATCAAATTAATTTCGCATTGCACATAAATTAGAAGAGTTCATTAATGTCGATAATTGCTAGTTATTGAGTTTGAAGTCTAATTTATAAAAATCAGTTAATAATATTTCTGACATTTAACTATTTGCCATTTCCTTCTCTTTTTCATAGTCTTTTTTAATTGTTTTCAAATAATTATTGTTCTTTTATTAAATAAAGTAAAATAAAATAATTCGCTTATTTTACTTTTACATTTGTTTGATAAATATTTATTCAACGCTCAAAATATTTTAACTTTTATTATATTAAATACTTCTAATATGTATTTTAACAAAATATCATGCCAATAAATGAAATTTGTCACAAATTAATTCTCTTAAATCGTAGTCCATTAATCATCTTAATAAATAATTAATATGCTAAATATTTATTATATCTTTATTTAATCATTTAAAATGTTTGATGATATGATCAATTATAAAATAAACATTTTTTCTTTCATAATTGAAAAAAATATAGTAGAAAAAATACATTTAAACTTACAATTCTAAGTAAAATAATTATTTTTTTAAATACTTATGGAATTGAAATTTTATCTGTAAAATTGAGGTGAAGTGAATTCTTATGAAATAATAAAAATAAATCATTAAAAATAAAAAAAACTCCTTTGTTCATTTTTAGTTATTAACTTTACATGTTTCACTTAATTTGAAAATCCCATTTATTGATATGGTAATATATTAAAATATCATTTTTTAAAATTTTAAACTATTATTAAGATAATAAAATTTAAAGCAATAATTATCATAAATTTCATAATAAATAATCAAAAGTCGGATGCAAGGAGTAAACAAGGGAAAGAAGCAAAAACATGTTTTCAAAATTTCTTTTTAAAAGAGAACAAAAAAATCCATCCAAAATGGTATAGAGGATTAATTATCAAGTTTTCATTGGTGTTTTGTATTTATCTTTATAATGAATATTTGCATTCAAGTATTTAGATATATATATATATATATATATATATATATATATATATATAATATTTAGATTTATTACTAAAATATAATTTTTATATATAACATAATTAAAATTTTAATATTCATAAATTATTTTGTTTTAGTGACATAATTTAGTTTTTATATATTTACAAAACATATGTTTATAAATAATTACTTTTTATTCATATAGATTATTATAATGATTTAGTTCATAAATTTAGAATTTTTAAATATATAATTTTAAAAATCACTCAACTAAAATAGAATGGAGATTTTTAATCATTTGGGTTGAAATTGATCAAAATGAGTAGGAATGATTAATATTCTAAATGAGATGAAATTATAGATTTTAAATTTCATTTTCTTCAAAATAAAATAAAATAAATAAATGATCAATTTATCCTGAGTTTGAACTTTGAAAATTATGTTTAGAAAAAAACTGAAACAGGTTAGGAAAGAGCTACTTAAATAAATTATAATTAAAAATGAATCGGGAAAATAACAAAACGGAAAAAAAGAGAAAATGGTTTTAAATTATTTTTTAACAAAAACTATCAAATTAGAACGGAGTATTATGTGTTTAAGATTAGATTGCTAATTTCTTTTTGGTTTGAACTATGGAAACTATGCTTGGCAAAAAATAATGAAACAGGTAAGGAAAGAGATTTAACCAAATTATGAAATTAATCAGTTTCAGGAATTCCGTTTTTGAGCAACTCCAAAATGGACCGCAATTCAACGGTTACTAGACTGATGAGCTATTCAATTTTTAGTTCATTTTTCAATCTCCAAGGAAGATAGCAACGCAGGAATTACTGCAATTCAAGTGCAACTCTCTTCTTTTTCTTTTTGCACAATTCAAGCGTTGCTTTGAGAGTAATAGGGAAACTTGGAAAATAAGAAAACATTTCCACATTTACCATTACTACCATATCTACTGTACCTTTCCATCACTGTACAAGCCTCTTCTTGGACTCTTCTCTGGCAGTGGAAAACGATAAACAAGGAAAATTATAATTAGAATTTTGATCAAACGAAAAAGATCCATTAATTATTCACTTTTACCTAAGAAGTCGCTTCCTGCTCTTCATCATTTTCAACCTCACAAGTCGATTTCTCAGAATCTTCCTCAGACTTTTCAGTGCCTCCATCGGTATTATCATTCTTCCTCGCAACGAAAAAGCACCGAATAAAGTCAGTAAAGGAATAGAAACTTTATGTAGAGATTTAATATAGAGGGAAGTGAAGATTGCTCCTACAAGTTTCTGCTTCTTGTAAGATTCGACAGCTTTCTCATACTCTGCTTTCTTCTTCAGTGCCTTTTCAGCATATGGAGCTTTCTCCTAGTATTTTACCAAATAAAAACAATAACACAATAATTGCAGTTAATTTGGGAGCTTGTTTGCATAGATGGCAATCTGATTACTCTGGTTTCTGTTTCTTTCTTCGTTAAAAAGAATAAGATAAATTGGAAATCTTACAGAGTCAGAAAGTGACTTCCATTTCTCACAGCCAGCTTTCCCGACCTGCCATTGCACACACACACATTCTTTGACGTAGAACTCAATCGCTTGACCTAATAGTTATTGTTTGAAAATAATTGAAAAGAACGAATTTCTAGTTGAATAGATTATTGCAAGCGATTTCTCATCTACGTTATGCACTCCGGTTTACAGATTTCAATTGGAAAAAAATTGAAATAATCTCAAATCCCGAAAAAAGAAAAACCATGTTAAGGAACAATTAAACCAAGCATTTAGTGCTAGCATCTCACGGCAGACACAGTTTTAATGTCAGGAAACTTCTCCTTGAAATATTTTCTGAATTCTTCCCTGGCATCCACAAACAACCACCATAAAACTCGCATCAAAAACTAAGAGCAGACAAAAAAATAATAAAAAGATAATAAACCAAGAAAAAGTTAAAATTACAAAAACTACTACAAACATGAAGACGAGAAAAGCCGTAGGAGGTCGTATTGGGGCATCACGATCTTTTGTAACAGCTTTATTTTTCTTCTTTGCAGACTTCGCTCCAGCTTGGCGAGCCTTCACCATCCTTTGGATAAATTTTTTAAATAAACACGCGAAGTAGAAAGTCAAAAAAAACAGAGAGAAACAGAAGGTCATAAAAATCTAATATAAAGTCATTCAAAATGAAAAAACAAGAAAACGAAATGTAAAATATTTTTTTTAATTCAAGATAACGATTAAGAGGATTTTTAAAGCCAGAGTTAATATTATATTTCAAGTATCCTAAACTAGAACATAACTAAGAACCAAATAAAACGAAGATAAAACGAAAAGGAAACCAACGCAAATCTGAAGCAAAGCAAATTATAACATGCAGCTAACAATCGCTGGATATAAGCAAATCAGAAACAAAAGATCAAAAAGCTTATAAATAAGACTAAATGAAAAATACACAGAGAGAGATATAATACTTAGAGGAAGGCTTTTTGTGAGCGACTACAGCAGGTTTCGGTGCTTTCATGGCTAATAAGAGAGAATGGGAACTCAAAATGATGAACGAGAGGCCGTGTGGCGGAGAATGCTAATATTTATAAGCGAGGGGTGTATTATTTAGTGGATGTCATTCAAACTTCACGTTCAAAACGAGGAAGATTTGTTATTTTGGCGGGAAATGGAGTTAGGAGAGGTGGTAGTGTGCAGGGTTTGCGGTTTGGTCTTGGTTCCAAAACCGAATTGAATGGAAATTCTCAAGGGTTTTTAATGCTGTGAATTGAAATCAAATTGGTTTGATTTGATCAATTTTTGATTTTTTGGCCACTTTTATTTTTATTTTTAATTAAAAATTTCATTTTTTAAATTAAAAATCAAACTAAATATATATTAAAATTTTAAAAAAATTGAATCAATTGATTTGATTATATCAATTTTTCGACTTAAATCCTCTATGTTCTTTTCTATTAATAAGGAAGCCTTTCAAATTTTATTTTTTTACCTTATCTTTTATATTTGTAATTTTATTCATTGTTAAATTTAATCAAACAAGTTTCTTATAAATCTTAACAGGGAATTTTTAAAAAATACCGACTACCAAAGTTTTTTTTTTAACTTTTGCCAACTATCATTTTTTTTACAAAAATATCAACTTTGTTAAAATAGATCAATCCCTACATACAATTTGCCGCACAAACATACAATTAACGGCACAAACATATATATATATATACACCAATTTAAATATTTATAACATTAATATTATAATTCAATTTATTAAAATAATCAATTATTATATAAACATTAATTAATAACATATGCTCCTAATTATAAAATAATATATAGTTATTTAATCTACACCAAAAAGGACTAAAGTTAAATCCCAAACCCAAAATATCCCCTCTGCAGAAATGTTCCCCGTCCAAAATCAACAAACTATTAAATATGCAAATATATCTATTTACAATTATGCCATTCCATATATAACAAATAATTCAATAAAAATAATATATCAATAACACATATATACATATATGTACAAATACAATAACCATATATTCATAATTACTAACTAATAATCCCAAAAATTCTAATACTATATTTAACTAATTAACAAAAACTAAATATTTAATTTAGTTTCTTTATATAAATCTAATAATTACATAATT
>CANYBF010055987.1:0-12152 GCA_948192965.1 Dalechampia spathulata
TTTTTAACTTTGAATAAAATTCAGTAACTAATAAATATAAATAAAATAAATAGCATTTATTGTCAAATTAGGCATTAATTTATATTTTTAATTTATTAATTTTATTGTCAAAATAGGCATTAATTTATATTTTTAATTTATCAATTTTAATAATGATATAATTATTTAATATTATGTTAATTAATATTAAAGCATTCATTTTCTAAATTTAATAAGATATATATTAAACAAAAAATTATTTTATTATTTTTATTTATTAGATTAATCTTTATATCTATTTTTTATCAATTTTTAAAAGTAATATTTATCTTTATGTAAATTTTAAAAAATAATATTTATCTTTCAATTAAAATTAAAAAAGTAATACTTATCTTCATGTAAATTTTAAAAAACAATATTTATCTTTGAATTATTAAAATTAAAAGAGGGAGGGGTAGACTTGTATTTTCACTTCCCCCTCCCTCTTTCCACTTTTAATATGTACTAGAGTTTCATAGCGTGCGCTGCACGTTAGTACTATTTTTTTGACCCGTCATTTGGTAATAATTTTATATTTTATTTTTTCAAATTTTTTATCATAGTAATTTTTTTTATAATTTTCAATTAATATTTGACATTTAAGTATTACGTACTTATTTAAAATGTTGTTTATATAATATTTTCATATATTCATTCAAAAAAATGAAAATAAATATTTATTGATCTATTTGATAGCAAAACCTTTTTATAAACTACATTTTTTGTATATGTCGGTTTCTTTTTTTTAGATCATCCTTTTTGACTAATATCTTTATTGTTGAGCTTGAAATCCGTCTTAATAATACAATATATAATTGTTCATGTGAACGACATCTTTAGACAAGTATATTCCTATGTTTGGCATTATTTATCCCTGTGTCTTGTTTATAGTCATTGTAAAATATAATCGCATTAGAAATTGCTTCCTTTTAAATTGGAACGAATATTTTTTCACCTTCTCGTGGATTAAGTGGTATTCTTAATAATAATATTTGTTTATTAACATGTTGTCCAACTGTTATTTTAGCATGTATGACATTTTTTCCAAATCTTCTGCATATCATTTGAGTTCCATTGCACAATCCATTTGATGCATTAAAATTCCTTAAAAGTATCATTAAGTAAGTAACTTTCAACTGTAGTCTATGTAATGGGATTCCATTCAATTGCAAGTTATTCAGAAATTCTTTTTAATAATTGGTGTTAACATCATCACTACATGGTCATAGCTAAGGTATACTTGAGTCTCTCATGGGAACATATTTATTATCATCTGATTAAGTTTATCCACATATTCATTCTTCGTTGTCAATATTGTATAATTTTTCATGTATTCTGATGATATCAAGCTCTCAAAAAAATCAAGAAACACATTTTGTATCAATGCCTTCTCGCATGAATCTTTTCCATCATTTTATACCACCATTTCATCTGGTATGATTATGTTTCCATTATGAGTTATAGACTTTTCCTATTTACCACTCTTTGAAAGAAATCACTAAATGTTACATCTAATCTAGCTCACATGTTATTTATCAATTTGAACACTTTCATTTTATTCTAAAGATATGGTGTTACCAGATTTGCATTAACTGTTTTTTACCTTGTTCCTTTGGGGACCATTGGCAATACCTGTATAAAGTCACCTCTAAATATCATCACTTTTCCATCAAATGGATCATTGTTGTTCATTATATCTCTAAGCATTCTATCAATTATCTCAACCATATATTTTTGGTCATTGGTGCTTCATCCCACATGATTATATTGGCTTTGCGTAACAATATTGCTAAGTCACTCTGCTTTAATATATCACATAATCTTACTTTTGTTAGATTGAATGAAATATTGAATCTAGAGTGTGTTATCCTTCCTCCTGACATTATTTATACTACTACACCTGAAGTTATTGTTGTTATAGTTATATTTCCTTTTGGTATTAGATTAGTCAATAATGCTAGATATAAGAAAGTCTTCCTTGTACCTCCTGGTCCATCTATAAAAAATATCTCAGTTCGTCTTGAGTTTAGTCTATTTATTATCATCGTATATGCATATTTTTTCCTAATTAAGCTTTAACACTGTATCAATGTCTTCTTGTGGTGTTTGCACGACTATCTTCTCTGCAATATCTCTATTATTAATCTTCATTTGGCTAAGCTAGTGTCTTTCTTTTGTACACATATCATAACTTTTCACATCCTTACCTATGTTTATCATGGGCTTTTGGATATTACTCAAAGTGCAAGCTATTTATGTTTCTATTGAGTTCTCATGCATTTTAACATAATCTTCAACCATTAATTGAAAATTATCTTCCCATAATTTTTTGACATTTGTCGGTTCATAATACACTAATAATATTACGAACAATCTTCTTAACTCTAATGGCATCTTGAATATTATTGTCTCACTCATACATTCTTTTATACTCTTAACTAATTCAAGCTAACACTTCATTGTAATAGTTTCCTTAAATGTTGAATATTTGATACCATCTACTGTAAGCAAGTAATCAAATGACTTTGGATCATTGATATTATTTAAAAGTATCCTTAAATAATACTTTTCTCCTTATGCATTTATATGTTTAATGATATTTCTACTTATTAGCTTTTAAATTTTATTTAAAGATGATTAATACTAACTTATTTTTATTTATTAACAATTAATTATTTTATATATTATATTATATCATCTAGCTTTATACTACTAACATTAATTTATATTTTTAATTTGTTAATTTTAATAGTGATATAATTATATAATTATTTAATATTGTATTAATTAATATTAAGAAATCTATTTTCTAAATTCAATAAGATAATTACGTAAAATGTAATTTAATTTAATATTATGCTAATTAATATTAAGACATGCATTTTTCAAATTACATTTTACGTATATCTTACCTGATAACAATCATACCTCACCAGATCCAGAAATCAACCCTACTGATATCTCTGAGTCAGTTGAACCTATCCAACCACAAGAACCTTAACCTCTCAGAAAAAGCACTAGAATGTCAGTCCCACCTGCCTGGCTCAATGACTATCTTCATAATATACAAAACAATTCACCTCTTGATAGCACTCATCATAACTTGCCACCAATAACCTCATCCACCTTATCCTCATATCCCGCCACATATAACCTATCTTATATGAGTTTTTTAGCCAATGTATCTATCACACATGAACCATAATTTTATCATAAAGCCAAAGAGGATAGTAATTGGATAACTGCCATAAACCGCGAGTTAGAGGCCCTTGAAAAGAATGAAACTTAGAAACTAATAATCTTACCTGCAGGTAAAAAGGCAATTCGCTCAAAGTGGGTCTACCGAATCAAATATAAGTTGGATGGAATAGTCGATAAATATAAACCTTGAGTAGTAGCAAAAGGATACAATCAATTAGCAGGCATTGATTATCATGACAGTTTCTCACCTGTACCAAAAATGGTTACAGTACGCATATTCCTAACCATAGTAACTAAACAGGATTGGCCAGTTCATCAATTAGACATCAACAATGCTTACTTACATGGTTATCTTGATAAAGAGGTTTACATGCATCCACCACCAGGGTATGTAAAAGCACAGCTAGGTCATGTATGCAGATTGGTCAAAAGCATATATGGATTGAAACAAGCAGTCAGGCAGTGGAACAAACAACTCATAGAAACATTACAAGAGCTTAACTTTCATCGATCAACACATGATCACTATCTTTTTATTCATCAGGCCACATCTAATCTAGTTTTTATTATAGTATATGTTGATGATTTACTAATTATAGGCTAAGAGGAAAAAGCTATACAAATGATTAAGACTTATCTGGATTGCAAGTTCACCATCAAAGACTTGGGCTATGCCAGATACTTCCTGGGCCTCGAAATCGCCAGATTTCTAACTGGAATGTTCCTCAGCCAACTTAAATATATCACAGACATCATCAGATACTGTAAGCTTACACATACAAAATAAGTTAGTTATCTAATGATGAAAGATCCAAAGTTAGATAATAAAACAGGCCTCTTACTGATAAAACCAGAGTCCTACAGATGTCTTGTTGGTAGATTACTTTATTTGGGCCTCACTTGGCCTGATATCTCATACTCCACCGAACAGCTCAACTAATTCATGCATGCACCTCATGACTCTCATCTTGCCGCTGCTTTGTATCTTGTCAAATATCTGCAGGGGTTGATCAACAAGAGATTATTTCTCTCCAAAGATAACAATCTACACATTCGAGCCTTTTGTAATGCTGATTGGGCCTCCTATCCCTTAACCCGACTGTCAATCACTGGCTATTGTGTCTTCCTTGGCCCTCCTTAATCTCCTGAAAGTCTAAGAAACAATAAATGGTTAGCAAATTCTCGGTTGAGGCCGAATATAGAAGCATGACACCTACTGTTTGCGAGTTAAAATGACTTACATATTTGCTTACCGATTTTCAGCTCGATGTCCGTCTTCGTATCACCCTTTATAGCAATAGCCAAGCCGCGAACACATTGCAGCAAACCTAGTCTTCCATGAGCGTACCAAACATCTCGAGATTGACTATCACATTGTCCGCAACTGCATTAAAAATGGCTTTCTCTCTACCCAACATGTCCCCTCATGACATCAGCTTGCAGATCTCTTCACAAAGGTGCTTACTTCTTCTCCTTTCTCGGACCATCTTAGCAAGATGGGGTTTCTTGCTTCGCCAAAACCTCCATCTTGAGGGAGGTGTATGTTGGATTTAGAAAGAAAATGTGTTATGGAAACAAACGAAGGTAATCTGAAGGGTTATGGAAATATAGAATGGGGACAGATGCAAATGAAGTGTTATGGAGATATGTGTCTTCTGTTAGAGACGATTAGGTTATCCGAGACAAACTAAATGGTCAAGTGTACCCTAGAAGCTAACTCATTTTTATTCCTTTTTGATATGGGCTTCACTCCTTTGGTAATGGGCTCGTTACTACATCTGATCCAACATGTTTTTATTCTTTTCTTTTTACACTTTATTTACTTTGACAGTTCATTTTTTCCTCTAGCAATTCCACCAGAATTTGTTGTAACAAATTTAGAATACAATGCTCTTAACAAATTTAGAATACAATGCTCTACAAGCATCCATCGTTGTATAAATGTACATTGTTGCATAGCTAATACGATATCTTTAGCCTTCTATTTCTTCAGAAAATTAA
Source organism: Dalechampia spathulata (assembly GCA_948192965.1). Lineage (NCBI taxonomy): Eukaryota > Viridiplantae > Streptophyta > Magnoliopsida > Malpighiales > Euphorbiaceae > Dalechampia > Dalechampia spathulata. Next base: position 5,221 of record CANYBF010055987.1, read on the forward strand.
AAAAATATATTTCAATTTATTACATTTGATTTAGTATAAACTCACATCAATAAAAAAAATTTTATTAGTTACATTTATAGTTAATTTTTTAAATATTCCAATTTTTTAGAATTTATGTATTTCTTTGTTACACATATTTATATATTATCAAAAAAATAAAACATTTTACTTGCATAATTAGGATGAGATGAGGGTAGTTTTAAGATTTTAAAGCAAAGCCTAATGTGGAAGGGGCCGGTATTTGATGAGAAAATCTATCAAACCCACTCCATAAGTCCATCCAAAATTCTGGGCAATATTTCTGACAACTTCAGGCAAGAACAATATTAAGATAAAGATCAACCTCATCTGCATCATCTATTGCAAGATTGAGAATTGTATGGGTATTACTACCCGATAATGGAATCCTTAATGATAAAGCTTGTACCCTGGTCTTTCTGAAGTGGGTATGTCCGTCATGTTCTTGTGCTTTTCTTGATGTAAAAGCTCATTTGATTCCATCTACGGCACGCTTGACAGTTGAGCTGATGCCAAGCTCGATAGCCATTCCGAATTCAACTTGTTCCACAATTTCATAAGCAGCAATTTTCTTCAGCTCAACTCGTGTTCATTAGTATTACCAGTGAAGTTGAATATTTTAGGCTGAAAATATAGAAATTTGATGAATGAAAATAGGCCCAAGAGGCATTAGGTTCTGTGATAGCTGTTGAAATGACTGCAATGTATTGGCAATAACTTAAACTTCTGATGTCCTATTATTACATATATATGTAAATAAATAAATTATATATTAATATGTATTTGAATCGGAATCATTGAATTCTCTCGTTTTACTGTCAACAGCAATATATTCAGTGGATCAGTGGCCTGAATTCAAGGACACACACAGTGAAAAAGGCTTATAGACAAAAAGATTCAGGCTTTTTCAGTCACCTGACATGGAAGTTGCTAGCGGTGAAGGCTCGTGTTGGCAAAACCAGTTGATGTAAGTGTTCACCCATTAATCGTATCTTCAGTTTTCCATTGGCGCTATTTTTCTTATATTTTTAATCATCTTTTATGATTCGAAACCATATGTTTCAAATACGACTAATCTGATTCGGGTGGAAAAAAATGAATTTAGGTAGCAGAAAAGGGCTCCCAGAAGCTAAACCTTTTACAACTAAAACTGAAGTGAACTAATGGAAATCATTTAGCTGTTGGGCAACTAAGCAGTGTCTATGAGATGAGATTTAACCAAAATTCCCTTTGAGGGGGTAGAAAATGACATGAACCCTTTTCTTCACCGCCGACAAGTCGTCAGGCAACGCGGTTCCTGAAGAGTTCTAGACGGCTATCTCCGAGCCGTAGAGCGTAAGCAGCTTTCTTGTAATCAGCCCAAGTGAAAGGCCTGTACAAGGAGGCGGAATTTGGGGAGACCATGTCGGGTAGCACGGTGATGGTGGCGTGAAGAGGTGGCGCTGCAAAATACGCCATGGACATCCTTGACTTGTGTGAATTTGTTAAGGCTCTGTGCCTGACGCTCAAAAATCTTCCGTTTGTCATGGCCTGTAAAGAAAAATAAAATTGCAAGACGTAAACCAGTGGGAATCAACACCTCTGAAATGGGTTTATCATATTCATTGGACCATATCTGTGTCACTTTCATGGTTGGAACATGATAATGAAGAATCATTTTCAACATCCATTTCACAAAAGGAATCTAATTCTTTGAACACATAAATCCTGCAATCGTTGTTCTAGAAGGACATGAAATTATCCCATACTATTATCACCATAATGCGGCAGAAACAAACTAAGACACTGGATTAGTGAATTTCATTGGATAGAAACTGGGGGCCTATTACTGACATCAACGATCCAATCAAGAAGAAAGCAGTAATGGGATTCTTTAGTTAGGTCAGTTATCAATCAATCAAAGAATTCAAAAGTTGAGGGCTTGTGGGCGTATTTTAAATAAAAAACTGCATGATTCCAGCATATTATATTACATATAATACAGCAGAGAGAGGCGGAGTTATGAAAAATGGACCAAACCTGTAAGACATCACCAACATTAACGCAGAAAGCAGTCGGGTCAGGTGAAACAGGGACCCAGAAACCATCATTTAACAAAATCTGAAGGCCACCCACGTCGTTGGATGTCAAAAGGGTTAAGATCTGAGGGTCAGAATGCTCCCCAAACCCAACCCTGTAAGCAGATGTAGCAGTAGGGACGGATGGGTAGTGATTGAGCCTGAGGATGGAGTCACTGTCAACGTCTGTGATGAGACTACTGAATTCTGACGTGTCCGGGACCCCCAGCCCTTCTGCCATCAGAACTAATATCTCACTGGCCAACCCTCTAACTGCTTCTATGTATCCACTCACAGCAGAGCTGTCACAATATTCAGCATTCAAAATTCATAGATTCCCCATTTTTCCTTTTCTTTTTTCCATAAAAATGCTATCACAATTATGACGTGAATTTATTATTGTTTGACAATAACTCCTAACATTGCATTACGATAGTCCCTTGTCAGTATCACCAACCAATCTCATTTTAGTCAATGCAACAGAATTTTGATTTGATTGAACCTCGTTGATGTATCCCATATGACTTGTCAACCCATCCCAATTCTTTATTATTTAATAATTTAATATATAGTTGTCAGCCCACGCGCTCATTCATGAGAGTTGACAAAAAGAAATTACTAGACAAGTGTCGGAACCCAATGATCCCACCTTGTTTGGGGAGTCTCGTTTTTCAATTATTGTTTTAATTATATATTGCCATGTAAGCCTTTTGCCTTGCCTATTTCTTATATATCAAATACATATGGCTTAATTTCATGAAAAACTATATCATACGGCGCCGTTTCAATGCACAATGAACCTTAAACCGCAAAGACTATGCATGTGTCAAACCAGTTGCTCGTAACTGAATTGAGAAATGTGTATATGTCATGTTCTTGATATATGTAATTAGAAAGGAAAGGGAATGTGTAGGCAGCCTTTTATGTTTAGAAATTCGAGTTTCAAGAAAGAGTACGTGTTAAAAAAATGGAAAGTTTTGGCCAAGAAAGATTGAACGAATAACTAGTTTCTCAAAGTGAAAGAAAATGAAATCCTGATAACATGTCATGCAATATTGGAATGATTTTTAATGCAAGCATAAGAGAATCGAAGAGGGTACCTGAATTTTAAAGGGTCATTGGAGATGGTTTTGGATCTCTGTGAAATGGAGAGAGGATGAGTATTGAATAGAAGGTATTCAACTTCTCCTGTATCGCCATTAAAGCCAATGTTTTTGCAACCATAGCCGAAAGGATTAGCTGGTCCAGCTAGGTGCTTTTCAAGTACAGGTCTACCAAAGAATTTAAGACTTTCCTGTTCCATGTTGGCAATAACTTGTCGAGGGACGCCATGGTTAATCACCTTGAAAAACCCACAACCTTCACACGCTTTAACAATGAGATTCGATAACTTTGATCTTTCAGCCATTGAAAAATCTATTACGGGTAGTTCCACGGCCTGGATTTTCTCACTGCCAATCAACGTAGTAGGAGAAGCCACCACCATGTCTGCTAAAGCTACTGTCTGTACGTTACGTTGGTATCTAAATTTGGACCGAAAGTATGGGAGAAATCTAGAGAGAAAACGAAAGAGATGGATTGCTGTTATATCTGGAAAAGGCTTATACAAGTGTTTCTTATAAAGAAAGAGGGGGAGAGGGAGGAAGCAGATTCTTTGGAGAGAGAATACGAGAATTTAATTAGATTTTACTTTGTTGGGGTAAAGTACAACTTGCAAATATATGTCATAAATCAATTGTTTTGACTTGGGATTACGTTTTTCTAATTTTTCAATTTTTAAGAAATTTTACTCCTTAATAAATTCATAAAAGAAATTGATAAAAATTAGTCAATTATATGAACTTATTAAGTCAAATACTTCTGGATGATATTTTAATGTAGATGATATTTTTATTATGAATGAAAAAGTCAACGAACAATTAAAAATGAATAAATTAATATTTTTATTCATTAAAAAGTATAATAATAATGATCGATAGATAATAAACTACGTAAAATTTGATGATAGCGGATTGTATAAGAAACAAATATATTAATTCTAAATTATTTTCAGAAATATGTAAATGTATTTTAATTGAATGAGCGGCGTGAATGAAAGAAAGAAGCACAAATTCTGGTGATGTGAGGTTGAAGTTGACTAATGGGTAGATATATAGATGATATTTATTTTATTTTATTTTATTTTATTTTAGGGTTTGAAAAACACAAGTACAATTAGTTAAAAGAAGCAAAAGCATATTCTAGGCTCCAAATGTATTCAAGATTGACATGAAGGGGCGTTTGGTGGGTAACTCTATGTTCTAAGGTTGGAAGACTACTACTCCACGTGTTCTTCTTTACATACTAGTACAATTTCATCACATTCACACCTTACACGTACATTAAATCAATAAATATATAATAATAAATTAAAAAATTAATTTTTTAATTTTTATTAATTAATTTAATATAGATGTAACAATATGAATCCGGACTGTGGTACGCTTAGCTTAGGTGCCTTGTTGGATTACTACTACGCTCTCCCCTTTCCTTGAGTTTATGTTTACGAGGCTACACCTTCACCGTCCCCAAATCCATGCTGCCCGTCCAATTATTTCACCCCCCACTTTGATGATGTGGCATTACTTTAAACCTCCATTAATTTTTGTTAGAAAAAAAAAAGAAATTTTGAAAATGTCAAAAATAAAAAATTTAATAAACACCATTTTTGAAATTTATAACAATAATACTTTTAAAATTTAACATTATATTATTTTTGGTTGCAAAAAGGTTATATTAAATTTATTATAAAAATTGTTATACTTTTATAAGAAAAATTATTATTTCATAAAATCTTTAAAATGATTCGGTATTATTATAAAATATAGAGAAAATTTTATGATTTTTTTAAAATATTCGTGAAAAACATATAATAAAAAGAAGTAATCATGATTATTGAAATAATTAAGAGTTATATAAAGAAAAGTTTAAATATAAAAAAGAAAAAAGTGAAACTAGTTGTTTTAGGTGAAGGAGGGGATTGGTATGAAATAATATAAAATACTAGAAATGTTTGGGGATAATTGGTATTTAATAAGTAGTAGTGAAGGTACCAATAATGGAGGGTACAATGCATAAACAACGTTATAATCCAAGGGAAACAAATAATTGTACCCTTAAATAGGCAACACTTGTGAGTAATAATTCAACAATTAAGACCTAAAGAGGTTAGGTTTTGGCATTCCTATGCACTGCACTCTTTCCACACCACTTGCTTCTTCTTCTTTAATCTCTTCGGACATATCAAACTTCCGTCTTAAGTTGTCTCCTACGTGGGTTTGTTGTATTTGTGTATACATATGAAGTGAAACCTCCAAGTATCAATTTTATGATTGTGTAATATTTTTATGGGTTGTGTGAATTATTAGCTCCTTTGCGTTATAATCAAATTAAGTAGTCAAGGGTGGGTTAGTCTGTCGTTGATCTCTTCAAAATGATGTATTGATACGTGTAATATATATGTATATATATATATATATATTAAAAATGTTATATTCTACATCTAAAATGTTTATTAATAAAATATCTCTCTTGAACTGTTATTTGATTTTATGTATGTAAGAACTAAAAATCTAATCTAGATGAATAATTTTTAATCCTTTTTATACATGAGTAAACATGAATATGAGAATTTTTGTTTATCATTTAATTTATTTAAATAATTTTCTATTTAGACTTTTGCTAAAATTTTTTAAATATGATTCTCTCTTCTAGACATTTTGTAAGTCTTTTAAACATTTTTCTTATTTAAATAATTTGTTACGTAATTCTCTTTCTTTCTTTCCTTTGCTTCCCACCATCTTCTCACCATCATTTTCGATTTTCCTTCCCATAGTTTCACATTCAATCTCTTCTCATTTTTCATTTCGGATAACTCATTATATCTTAAGAATAGTAGTGGAGCTCCCGGCTCCACAAAAAATTTTAAAATTATATCTGTAATTTTTAATAATTATAAAAGAAAAAAATAAATAATCTCTATTTTTAATCAACTTAAATTTATTATTTATAAATTTTAATATATTATTTTTGTTATTTTATTATTTATATAATTTTTTATATTAAAACTAACAAGTATCATCAATATTTTATAATGAATAAAAATTGATTTTAATTTTAACCCCTTTATTTAAATTTTTATTCAATATTTCATAATTAATAAAAGTTAATTTTAATTTCAAACCTCTTACCCAAATTTTTGACTTCGTCACTGCATGAGAAGATACATTAAACTTAATGAAATAACCTTTAAATACAATGAATGAAGAAGTATGTATTCTAATGGTCAATGGTGGTTTAGATAATGAAAGAAATGAAGAAGTATGTAATCTAATGGTCAATGGTGATTTAGATAATGAAAGAGTATCGGGAAGATTAATGGAGAGGGCAGATGAGAAGATGACGGCGATGACAGGGTATGATAATTATGATGCATTAGGGTTTGATAGACGATGGAACACGAAAGAACATGAAGAAGCATTCATTGAGAAGAGGGATTGAAGTGATCTGAAGAGTCCCTAGTGAAACGATATCGTTTACATACAAATGCTCTGTATAAGGCTTGACAAGTCTGGCAGCCTAGCAGGCCCAATAAGCCTGATTCTGATTTTCTATAAATATGTACAAAACTATAGCATAAAATATAACACCGTGATACCGTTGGCAGATTGGTGATTCAAAAGAATTACATGCTTTGAATACATGTAGATCCTTCTGAATCAGGGGGCAACTGTCGCACCCTAATTTTGGACCGGCTTGATCCAGATCGATTTAGGAATGTTTCTGGGCCAGTTCGGGTTAGCTTTAGGCTAATCCGGG
>CANYBF010056020.1:0-11626 GCA_948192965.1 Dalechampia spathulata
ATCGTGAAAATTCATTTTAATAAAAATAATTTTAGGCAAAATTATTTTATTTGATCATGGATAATTAATTAGGAGGACTATTATCACACAAAAATTACTAGAGATAGCCCTACGACCAATTAATTCCAATCCTTTCAAAAATCGCATTTATACGAATAAAAATAGCATTTTATAGTAAAAATTAATTTTGAGGTCAAAATTAATTAAATGTAATTATTTTATGACTTTTCGAGAATACTTAAGCCACTGTAAAGCATCAAATACCACTGGATACGTCAACATATGGTGAAAATATGACCCGAAATATGATTTTTCTGGAAAAACGTGAACTATGTGCATCGTGCATCAAGCTATGTGCACCATACATAGGCTAGGTGTGGCGCACATAGCATGACATGTGGCACACATAGCTTGTAAATCTGCACAAAAATGAAATCTGTCAATACAGAATCAAACTACACACAAAATCTAGCAACTTTAATGAAGACAGTACCTCATTTTGACCTCGATTCGGCCTCTGGTTTGATGAACCAAACAATTAATTAGGCAATTAATTGAAATAATTAATTTTAAGGTTAAAATTAAATAGATCTGGATAATTTTTGATAGATCCAAAACCCCAAGTGCATGGAAAAGCTACTAGAGTCACTAGAAAATTCAAAACCGAAGCGGTTTGGGTTAAAATCGGGTTTTTCTGTGAAAATCGAGATCTATGTGCGCCACACATAGGGTATGTGTGGTGCACATAGATGTATATATGGTGCACATAGGTTGAAAAATCGAAGCAAAACCAAAAATTTTTTAGCAGAAACCCTAGATCCGGCCCCGATCTAGGTAGATCGGACCCAAAACCGAGTTTTGGCTCATGGATTGGCATCCAAATTGTGAAAAATAATTTTAAAGTTAAAATTATTTAAAATCTGGCTTGATTTAGGGCAGATCCAAGACATTTAAGGCATGAGAAGGCCTTAAACATCACTGAAATAGCCATATCAGGAAGAAAACCGATGAAAATCGGGAGAAAAACGTGAGTTTCTTTGAAAATTGAGGCCTATATGCATAGCATATAGGCCTATGTGCGCTACACATGTGCTATATGTGGCGTACATAGGTCTATATGTGCAGCATATAGACCCAAAAAATTAAGCTGAAGGAAGAAAAATGAGGAAAAATCAAAAATTTACCTCTTAACAACAGCTTTTCTTCCAAGATCTTGCTTCTTTCCGAGTGTAGGGAGCCTAACTAAGCCAATTTAGCCCTTAAATCCAAGTGATTTAATTAATTAGGGGCCTAATTAATTTGTGGAAGTATTTTGGCAGATTTTGCCTTGCCTTTTGGCAATTTTCGAATCCCTTTAGATGAACCCCGAGCTCTATATTTATAGAATAATTTTTGGGCGTGGAAATTTTGTATTTCTAAATGTTATTCAACGTTCCGATAAACTTTGCAGTTATAAGTTTTCTCAAATTCGGCCCCGAACATCGAGTTTTGGCTTAATGGGCCCGTTTCAGGCCCAATAGGCCTTTAGGGCCAAAATGTGGCATTCGGGATGCCGTAGGTCATGCCTCATGTAGGCACCAGTGAATATGTGTTCTATGCATACAAAACACTCGGAATTGGCTAAATCGGGTGGTGGGCCCACCTATGTACTATTCATGATGAATAGTGCCCTAGTGGGCCCCGCGGTATAAAAGGGCCTAGAATGTGGCAAATAGCATGTCAAGCGCTTTGCCTTGAGTAAGGCAGCAGGTGGGATGTGTTCTGTGCATACAAAATGCATCAAAGTGAACTATAGTGGGAAGCGGGCCCCACTAATGCTTGGCAGGCCCCACAGCGCTGTGAGCCCCGAAATGTGGCATTCGGGATGCCACAGGGTGTGCCTTGCTTAAGGCAGCAATGAGGTGTATTCTGTAAGTACAAAATACACAAAATAGGACAATAGTGGAAGCGGGCCCCACTTGTGTACTATTCATAGTGAATAGTGACCTAGGTTCAAAATGTGATACTTTGCATTCTGTGTATCCTACCATGCGTAGGCAGGCGTGAAATGTATTCTGTAAGTATAGAATACACAGAATAGGCTAATAGAAGCAGTAGGCCCCACTATTGTCTTAGGTGGACCCCACAGCGTAGTGGGCCAAGAAGATGGCATTTACGATGCCAAGCGCTGTGCCTTGCGTAAGGCAACTGGAAAATGTATTCTGTAAGTACAGAATACACAGAATAGGTTATCAGGGGCAGCGGGCCCCGCTATTGCCTGATGGGCCCCACCTATGCACTATTCATGGTGAATAGTACCCAGGGCCAAAAATGTAATATTTTGCATTTCAAGTGGTTTGCCTTACGTAGGCAACAGTGAAGGGTGTTCTGCATGTACAGAATATTCAGAATAGAGAAATGAGGGTGGTGGGCCCTGCCAGGCGACGTGGTGGGCCCTACCAGCTCTGATGTATTCTGTACACCAGAATACCTAAGGGAAACCTACAGAGGCCTATGTGCATAATCGAGGTCGATACGGGGACTAAGACCGAACCGAATCAACAGAAGCCCGAAATTGCACGATGGTGAAAAGTCAGGGTCAACAACCATGCCATGCATATGTCATGCCATAACATATATTATCTCGTATGCCAATATGATTCAAATACGCCAATATAACAACCCGCCATACGTGCTATTTTTCATGTTATATGCCAAATTACCATGCCATATGCCATTATACTATGTCATTATGCCATGCCACACCATATGTCATGTCATATACCACACCACATACGATATCGTATGCCACATCACATGCCATGTCGTATATCACGTCACATATCATGTCAAATGCTAATTCATACATATATCACTATGCCATGTCATGCATATGTCATGTCATTATACCATGTCATGCATATGCCATGTCATTTTACTATATCATCATTATTATGTCATGTCATGCATATGCCATGTCATTTTATTATGTCATCACTTCACATGTCATGCATATGCCATGTCATCCAAATACCATATAGCATTATATATCATTCTACGTGCAACTATGCAACGCCAAATCGTATGTCGCACTATGTGCTTACTTATACGCTTGCTTGCTTGCCTACTTAAGATAATTAATTCTAACTATAATGGTAAAATTGAATTTGGAAACTCATAGAAATAGACCTTCACCACCCGAACCCATCTCTGAAGGGTTTAACTAGCACTCATACTATGGGTCAATTGAACCAATCCAGAACCATTCGATGGTGACTCCCTTAAGACTATTTTGAGTCCGTATTATTCCTCAAGGTAGCCCCTCGGGAAGTCCGCACTTTCACTCTAAGTACGGTCCTTGGTCCGCGAGCCTCGCTCTAGGCAGCGGTAAAAACTGGCACTCATAATATTATTTATTTATAACCTCATTAAACCTTTCAAATATTCTTAATATGCTTATTTTAATACTCAATTAAGTCCTTATTTTCATTATGGCCGCATCCCCTCATTTTATATATTTATCATACCAAACTTCCATTTTAAGTCCATTTGTATTTGTTATACTTAATGTTAACCTTATTAATCATAATAATACTTCTATTTAACTTTAATTCTTATGTTATATCATTAAATCAAACTTAACAGAATCCATGTTTTATAACTTTTATCTTATTATTACTTAAAGTGAAAATTTAACCTTAAATCACCAATTTTACTTAACTTATCACTTAACTTATATCATCTTCTTAACTTTTTACCTTATATTTTAATTATAATCACCTTAAACATGTTTTAAACTTACCAACCATTAATAATTTTCTTAGGATGATTTGGTAGCACACACACACACCCACACAACCACTAAGCCTTTTATTTCATGTCCTTTACAATCCTAATTCATATAACTATCAAATCATCAACAAAATCCATCAAAAATACTTCAAAAATTTTAGCCAAAACTCAAATCATACTCAAAATTCATAAAAATACCTGATTTACCACTAAAAAATACTCACCATGACTCACTTTTTATCAAATAACCAAAAACTCAACTTAAAATCAATCTCCTTTGGATTTTTGCTACGGATTTAAGTGGATCTCCTCACTTCCACTTCCTTAAGCTTGATCTCCACCTTGAATCAACATACATATACTAAAAAGAGTTTGATCAGATGATAAACAAAGTAAATCATTAAGATAGTTTTGGTTTTCATCAAAAATTTATGGATCTTTATGGTTTGAGTCTTATTTTGAAGGAGGAAAAGGAATATGTTTTGGTCACCATGAAAATCAAAAGAAACAAAGAATATTTCAACCTTACCTTGATGTTTACTCAAAGATCTTTCTAGAACAAAGAAAAACAAGATGAAAAGATGAAGAACAACTTGTAAACTTTGGCTTCTTCAAGGAAATGGCTTTGGTTTCTTAGTAAAACAAAGAAGAATGATGATATCTTGACTTGAACTTAAGCTTCACTCATGGAACTAACTTTATGCATATGGTTTTGAAAGAAAAATGAAGATAAGATGAAGTTTAGTTTTGATTTTTTGAAGAAGATGAGAGGAAATGTAAGAACACTAAAAAGATAAGTTAGAAAGGAAGAAGATAAGAGAGAAATGGGTGGTGAATGGAGATATGCTTCAGCTAAATGAGGATAGTAGGATAAAGGAGTGAATATTAAGCCAAAAATGTACGTGAAATCCATATGAAATGAGTTCTATTTGGAAAAATTCCCATATTAGTCCCTATACACCTCCAAAACTACATTTTAGTCCCTAATACATATAATTATATGTATATAATTTAAATTCCACCAATCAACATTCATTTTCATGTATTTCATGCTCTACACATACCCAATTCACCTTATTTTATATTAAAAACCCCTCCATCTTTTTTCACTAACTTCAAAATACCAATATTTTAATTTCTCTCCATCCACTGACACAATTTCCAAACCCACTAACACCATTTCCAATCTCACTTCTAATTTAATATACTAATTCAAATCTATTTTAACTTATTCTATTGTCAATCATATATTCATCTATTTATCTATTTACATAACATTAATCTATTCACTACCTATTTATGATATCATCTTACCACTTAATGATATCATCATGACATCATTAATAAAATATCTATTTATACTTTTCTAATATTTTCATATTATAATATACTTTTATTAATACATTATTAATATATAATTACTTATTCTCTAATACATTAAGATTATAATTAGGCTCTTTTACTTACATCTCACTTACATCATTATGCTTACATCATCATTGCTCAATTATGATATCATAAAATAATTCCAAATCTTATTTAACTATCTTTTCATATTAGTTAATTTAAGTTAAAAAAAATCAACTTAGACTTATTAAATTAATCATATCAAGTGTTTTTAATATTGAATCATCAATTAATCAACATTCAGTGGTTCCGTTTAGGGGTTTCGTCAAAAATTTTCATTTCATCTTCAAAACATGAAACCCTTATCATATCATATAATATCCATCATTAGCATAATTTCATGTCAATATCACACTTATAACATATAAATCAAGACATTTCAATCAATTCATGAATGAAAAGTGGGTGCTCAATTTAGGATGTGACATTTACATTCTCTTATATATGCATATTTGAACCATGCACATTCATATTGGTATATAGATCAAGCATGTAAAACAATAATGCTTTCATGAGACTTATAGTGTTCATGCCTTAATCATATTCCATTATCACTAATTCATGCTTATTCATGTATACTTATATGTGAAATAATGATCTATAGTGCTTTGGTATGCATAGTTTCAAGTTTGGAAGCTTAGAATAGTCATTCACTAAGGTGCCAAAATGTGTAGGTAAGTTACTATTCATATGGTAAATGGGCACCTTGGTATATGTTATTATTCATTTGGTCATTTTACAAATTCATGTTTATTTACTTTTGCCACTTATGCATGCCTTAACCATTTAGGCTTTATATACCTCTTTTAGATTCCTAAGTGAACCAAGCATGAGACTTAATAATTAAACACATCTTCACATATCATTCCATGTTTTAAAAGTATTAAAAATCATGCAAATGGATCATTAACTTGAAATCGACAGCATACATGGCATAGTCACTATACTAGTGCATGTCTTAGCATAATGTCTTCTTTAACTTACCTTAAGAGCCTTGATCATATGCATACTTTTTACTAACATAGACTACACTTATTAAGGTCTCATTTTATGTACTCCATGCAATTAAACTCAAATATTCAGGGTGCACAAACGTAAAATACCTCAACCTTTTTAAGCATGAAAATCACATTTGCCATGTTTTTGCACATATTCTAGTATATTAGCCTTAATAAATATCAACAGACCTCCAAATTAAGCATGTCATATACCAAAATAAACTAGACTCAACAATATTTAATTCAAGTTATAGCATACAAATTAAGTCATCCATTAAGGCTTCCAAAACTAGAAAAGCCATAAGTCTTGAATTATGTATCGTAATTTACACCATTTTGCTTACATTAGCTATACTTGCATGAAACTCATAATACAGATGCTTAAACTTGTATAAATTCTTACCATTTCCTTTTATGGGATAGGGCATATTAATATATTAAGTTTTATATATTAATTTGTATGAAAATAGCCCCTACATGCCAACATTTTACACATTACAAACTTAAAGGTATAATTTCAGCTTACCACTAACTTGCACAATTTTTTACCTATTTATGTGATACTCCAAAAATTCCAATTTTATAATGAAAAAATAGCTTAATATTGTAATAATATCCCTTAGAATTATTTTTAAAAACATCCAACCACAACCCCATGAAATACATATTTTAGCACAACACTAGGAAATTTGTCTTCCATTGAACTTCAAGTATTTATAATTCATTCTAAGCTCTTCTTATCAGCTTCAAATCATACCATAAATCATACTATTATTAACAAACATATTTATTCTCATGTTATACATGTTTTTAAATCCATTTAAACAACATAGAATACTCGTACAAAATATATAAAGATAAGTTATATAAATTTCCTTCAAATTACTATGCTTACTACCCCTATTTTCTTATGTTGACTTGTTATCACATAGACTTATTATGCATGGCCCAAAAAATCATTTTATCATCATTATAACATCTTAATATATCTTAATTTGAAAGGAAATAATTAATTTTTTGCATAAACCCCTTAAACCATTTAAAGGTTGAATACATTAAATAGAAGGCAGCATACACTAATTCAACTTCCATAGCATAATTTCATTTTCAAACTACTTTTTCATGCTATTCATCACCTCAAACCACCTTAAAAACATAATTCACACCTTAAGGTAGCAAATACATGATCATACACAAGAAACATGAGTTAGGGTTCATCATTTATTATGTAAGAAAACTTAAGGTGTATGAAATTACATCCATAAATTGCATTCATTTCAACTTATTCTCCATTTTTCTCTTCATTAATCAACTAAAATTGATCCATTTATATAAAACCCTCATTAGCTCTTCACCAACACATCTCTTCATGAAACAAACAAAGAAACATAGGAGAAGAAGGAAAAGCATGCATGTAATACTCAAAAATCACCTTAAAACCTAATTTCTCATAAATTTTTTACCTTAAATGCATTTTTATTCTATATATGCATATGTAAAAGACTTAAGGAAAAGAAGAAGAAGAAGATATATTGTCACATCCTGCATTTAGTGGATTATCGTGCTTTCATAAATTAATATAATGTTGTGTTTTCTATATTATTGTTATGGAAATGATATGAAATTATGATTATATTGATAATTATATGATAAGAATTGAGTTTAAAGCTTAAAATAGGAAATTGAAAATTTTACCGAAACCCTTAAAACAAACTCTAAACGGCACTAAAATGAGACTTCTGTGTTATATACATTGAATTTGAGTGAATGGTTTTGACCATTGTGCTTGTAATAACTTAAATAAGATATATGTAAATTTTGAAAATTTTGAAATAAAAATTTATTTATGATGTCATAAATAGGTATTGATGATGTAAGCAAGTAAAATTAATTATAATTTTTATGGGAAAATGAAAAAATGATGAGGGAAGGATGAATTAGTATAATTATATAAGAAAATATAAATATTATAAATGATATAAGTATTAAATTTAATTATGATGACATAATGATGTCATTATTGCTCAAAATGATGTCATTATTAGAAAATAAGAAAAATAGTGTTATGGAAGATAATAAATAGATAAATAAGAATGAAAATAGAATAAGATAGATTATATTTTAAATGGAATATTTAAATTGAAGTGGGATTGGTAATTGTAAAAGGGTATAGGGAATTGAAAAAGTAGTTTGGAGTTTTGTGATAGTGGATGGAGAGAGAAGGTTAAGAAATTATATTTTAATTGATTAAAGGATCAAAGGTAGTGTTACTTTATTATGGATACATTGGAATCATGAAAATAGGTTTGTGCTAGTTTTCCATGACCAGTAAATGGTCTTTTAAAGGAACTTTTCATAAAAGTATAATGATGTATTACTTATTAAATGTTCATAACATAGTATAATGCATACATACGCCTCATGTCATGTACATTCATGTATTCCTACATAAGCATGACATGATATGATAATGAGGAGGTATAAAGAAGAGATGATTACAAAGCTTGAACAGAGTTTGTTATTGATATGTAGTGGGTCATATAGTTGGATTTCCTTGGGAAATCACAAAGTTGGATTCCTATATGGAATCATAAAGTTATACATACATATATATATATATATATATATAATATGATCCTACAAGAATAAGAGCTACCGATACATTGGACCCAGTATGGGATTATACACAATCATAGAGATAAAGGAATTGATACAGGAAAAACACAGGGAGAGTGTAATTCATCATTGCTTTCTCAATAGCATATTCCATCATATATCACATGTTTTATAGATGGAATTAAAGTGTGAAATGTTACAATTGGATGTTTTTAAGTAATACTATACTTAATTGAGAATGTATGATGTTTATATGATAAAGTTCATAGGTAAAGAGTGATATTGGAAACAAGTGACAATGTTTTTTTAATTGTCTAACTATGTTTATATAGTTATTTGAGCTTATGCTCACAGGTATAAATGTTATGCTGAGAGTATGATGTTATTCATTGATAGCATTTATACGTTGATTGTGATAAAGATAATGATTCATATTCCTTATCATATTATGATTTACTAACGATAACAGTACACGATAGAGTTAAAGTATGACACTTTACAGTACTTATAAGATTTAATTATGTCATGGCAATGTTTATAGAAATGATAATGATAGATATTGGCATCTGTTAAAATAATATAGTATACATATTATAAAACTCATATTTCTCATAGGTACACATGAAAGCTTATAGATTCAGTGGATACAGGTGATGTTGTATCATAATAAATGAGTTGTTATACAATTCCAATGAATGTTATATAATGATTATGGATCTACTGTGTTTATAAATGATAATCATATGCATGAGTTGCTTAAGAATATTGTTCTTCATTGATTATATGATGATGTAATTATGATTTATGATTTAGATTTACTTATACTATAATTATTATTATCATGAAAGCTATTAAGTAAGATATGATTGGTTTATAATTTATATGCCTCATTATTATAGCACCACTGAGTTTTATACTTAGCATTCATCATTTGATGGATGCAGGTTAGAAGATCTTCATAAAGCACTCAGATCCAAAAACACCAGTTTAACAAGACTCACTTTGATGGCAAGGACTTGGATCAGTATATTGTTCTTTTATATAGTTATATTATGCAACTAGAGTAATGTATTAAGGTAGTAAATATGTATATATGATGTGAGTTATGGCATTATTAGACATTTTCTTCAGACACAATATATAGTATGAATTTTACATGTATTAAGTTTATGAGAAATAAATTACATATGCTTTTCAGTTACTTGTATACATTATTGTACAAAGGTAAAGTTTTAAAAAAATTTACATCCCTTGCACCATAATCAATGTTTTCCATTTATTTAGAGACCATTCATTATTCTATGGGAGCATGCTACACTGTGAAGGGTATGACATGTAAAGTGGTATCAGAGTAAGGTTTGTTCATAGTGTCAGTTTTGCATGTTGTGTATGCTATCTTATGTTTACTGCTTATAAAATAATGGTTGCATAATGAGGAGTCTTGTCAAGTCTTTGCTACTGAATGGTAAGATCCGTTTACCATAGATAGAGAGGAGACATGCTTATATATATAAATATAAACATGTGTATGCACAACAAAGGAAGGTGTATGCACAACAAAAGAAGGTGTATGCACAATAGAAACTTAATAAAGTAACTAGAAAGGATCATTTCCTATTACCATTTATAAACCAAGTTTTAGAAAGTTAGTAAAATTCTCATATTTTCCTACTTAGATGGATTAAGCAAATTTTACTAAATTCCTATTCATCTAGAAGACCAATTTAAAACTACCTTTACATGCCCATATGCTACATTTGCATTTAGGAGAATCCCTTTTAGTCTTTATAATGACCAACTACATTTCAAAGATGTATGTTTTCTATTTTTAATGCTTTAATAAATGAATGTGTTGAAGTTTTTAGGGATGATTTCAGCATTTATGGATCTAACTTCACATATTCTCTAAAAGAATCTTTCTAGAGTACTTAATAGGTGCTAAGAAAATTGATTAGTGCTTAATTAAGAGAAGTGTCATTTTATGGTCCAAGAAGGAATTATCCTTGGATACTTCATTTCAGATAAAAGAAGTGTAGTTGATAAGGCCAAGATTGAAGTTATAGTAAACTTACCACATCCAAAGTGTGTTAAAGATATTCAAAGCTTCATAGGCCATATTGGATTTCATAAAAGATTTGTTAAAGATTTTTCAAATATTGCTAAGCCTTTATGTAACCTCTTAGTAAAAGTTTTTAAGTTTTTATTTTATTTACAATATGTTCAAACCTTTGAGAAACTAAAGAAAGCACTAATTTCAACACCTATTTTACAACCTCCATATTTGAATTCACCTTTTAAAAGAATATGTGATGCTAGTAACTTTGTTGTTGGAGCTATTTTAAGTCAAAGGAAGGAGAACAAGCCTTATGTTATGTACTATGCTAATAAACTCTTGGATGTTGGTCAAATTAATTACACTATAATGGAGAAAAAACTTATTATAATCATGTATCAATTCAATAAATTAGAGCATATCTAATAGGAAAATAGCTTATTATTACTTGGATCATGCTACTCTAAAATACATTCTTAATAAAAAAGAATGTTAAGCCATGATTGCTTAGATGGATTCTTATGTTGTAAGAGTTTGATTGGAACATTAGAGATAAGAAAGGTAGTGAAAACCTTAAAGCATATCATATTTCAAGATTGGACCCTTTGGCTTTGCAAAAAAAAAATGATGATGTCCTCCTGTCGCACCCTCATTTTGGACCGGCTTGATCTGGATCGATTTAGGAATGCCTCTGGGTCAGTTTGGGTTAGCTTCAGGCCAATCCAAGTTGATTTAAGGCTTTCTAGGCCGTTCTGGGCCAACTTTGGCCGTTCCAGGGTGC
>CANYBF010056103.1:0-11767 GCA_948192965.1 Dalechampia spathulata
AAAGCAAATAAAGCAAAATAAAGCAATTTGGGTATTTAATACAACCCAACCAAAATAATTAAATAAAAAGCATAAAGCAAATAAAAATCCTAGTTTTGGGCCCAAAGCCCAATTACTTTCTTCTGAATCCAATGGGTTGCTTTGATTGGGCCTTAGGCCCAACCTGTCTACTTCCAAGTTAACCTAATCCTGTAAAATCACACCAAAACGCATAAAAAGGAATAAAATGCAAAGAATAATGACATTAATAATGAAATCAACGTGCAGATCATGCAAACAGGCATAAATAATCATAACGAAAATGCAAAAATCAAGAAACAAAATTGAATATTTTAGATCATACGCGATCGCGTATGATATTGATGATCATACGCGATCGCATATAATCATATACGATCGAGGCAAACAATGAAAAAATCACACGTAAAGGCTTAAAACATAACATATATCATTCGGTAAACAAAATAAATTAAAATAGCATTTTAAAACATACGCGATCGGGAAGATCATACGCGATCGCATATGATATGAGATGATCATATGCGATCGCATATGATAATGCAATAATAATAAAACAAAAACAAAACATCAAAAACACATATGAATCATGCGTAAAACGTTAAAACAACTCAATTTTCAATATATTTAGGCATTGATATGATGAAAAATACATAAAAATGATAAAAAGCAATAGATTTTACTAACCTCTCGTAGATTCTCCTTAGATCCGAGTATGGGGATGAAGAAAATAGTCCAAAAATCCAAGTTTAGGGATTGAAATCACCTAATCTAAGTGATTTGTTGTGAGTTTATTATGTTTTTCTAACCCTAATTGCTTAGATTAATCCAAAATTAGATTAAGAATAATCAATCACGTTTTGGCAGCCCAAAAAAACCCTAATTTTTGTAGGTCTCAAGTTTGAAAACCCTAAAAATTGCCAACCCCCCTCAGAATGGAGTTCCAAAACTTTTAAAATTTCAGTCCCAGAGACATACGCGATTGCGTATGTTAACATATGCTAAACCCTAAAACATACGCGATTGCGTATCCCAACATATGTGACGTGTCACAAACATACGTGATCGTGTATGTTTGTATATATGCGGTGGGTCCAGAACATATGCGGCATGTGACGCCTCAAAATGGGCCAGAATTGGTCCAGAACGGCCCGGAATGATCCGAAACAACCCGGAATGGCCTAAGGAAGCTCTCAGTCTTGTACACTTTGTCATCTTGCCAGCTCCTATGAAGGATAAAGGGAAAGCAGTCAACTTGTATGATGCTAAGACAGATGATGAAGTCTTACTTCATATGCATGATGTCCATAAGTCTGAGACTTCTATCTTAGAATGGAAGATAGAATAGCTGCAGTCTATCATGAAGATCAAGAGGATGGGGTCTGATCTAAATTTTGATAAGTTCTTAATCGAAGCTATTAAAGGCTGCCTGCTAAGTTCAAGCTTCTAGATGTTCCCAAGTACAACAAGGTTAAGGATCTAAAGAATCATCTAAAGAATTACATAATGATGATGAGCACTACAGACTTGTCAGATGAGTAGATATTTTGACTCTTCTTTATCTCACTTGAGGGACCAGCACTAGACTGGTATTATAGTCTTAACAAGGCAACCATGCCTGAGTAGGAGTCTCTTAAGACTACTTTTTGTAAGTAGTATGAGTTTAAGTCCCATTTTGATATCACTTTGCTTGATCTAGAGATGGTGAAGAAGAAGGCTAATGAGTCTTTCATAGACTACTTTAGCCAATGGATGGATAAGGCTATGTTGGTCAGATAGAAGCCATATGAGTTGGATATGATCGATAAACTTATTATAAGGTTGCTACCACTGTGCCAGGATAAGCTAAAGTATTAGACTTTTCATACCTTTGAGGACATCTACTCAGTCGGCCAGAGGATTGAGTAGATTGAGGGGCTTAAAAAGAAGGAGTCTTCCTTCCTTAAACCCAAAACTACCACATAAACCTAAACATAATATAAATCATATTACATCAATGCCCTGCAATCACCAAATCCCATACTCCAAAACACTACCCAGTCTTGGAGGTACTTAAATCTTGGGATGTAGCTTTCCAAGGTTTTTAGGTGTCTCGTAAAAGCCAAACTCATTAAAGTACTCAAGCTAAACTTCTAAACACCACCCCAGCCACAGTAGACACCAAAACCTATTGCCATTACCACCAGCATCATGGCTATAACACTAATGAATGTCACTCTCTCAAGTAGGTCATTCAAGACCTCATTAATTCGAGTGAGCTAGAAGATCCTGAGAAATCCAAACCCTCTACTAAAATAATCTCATTGCTTAACTACCGTAAAGCCAACCATACATACATGATCCAGTTAGGGTTTCTAGAATCCCTGGTTGTTAACTCCTTCTCTCCATTCAACAATGAGGAGATTGCTCATCTACCAACTATCAGTTTTTGGTCTAGTGATGGGTTTGATATTGGTGCCATTGAATCGGCTGAGGTTCAAAAGTCAAATAAGAGTGAGTTGGTCGGGACTCCCAAGGCAACCAAACTAGTGTCTAAGGCTCTAAAGCAATAGAAGGAATTAGGTGCCAATAATATATCCTCTCAAGTCCATAATATAACTTAAAGTGGTAAGGTGTTCACTCAAATTGGAGCAACAAAAGTCGAATGCTCCAAAGAAGCTGATTGAGGCTAGACCTATTATGGATGAGGCTGGTTCGAGCAGAGCTCCAACTCCATAACCTACTGATAAAGGTAAAGAGGTTGCTCAACCTAAGAATGTAATTATCAAGTAGTTAAAGAAAATGCAAGATAACATCAATATCTAGGACTCTCTGGCATAAGGATTTCTCTATCTACCTCTACCTTAGCATGAAGAGCTAGTTAATGAACTGGGAATTATAGTCTAAACCGATTAAGGGTATTCAACATAACAAGGCACTATTTATTAAGGTGAACATCATGAACTTCTCCACTCCCTATATCATGGTGGATGATAGTTTTGGCAAGGGTCTGGGCTAGTACCAGTAGGATCTGGTGGAGTTCAATATCCCTACAACTATGTGGGAAGAGAGATACTACATTGTGTTTGATTCTTATACTTCGAACAAGCATCCAGGGAGAGCTACAACATGATCGTGCTCCTAAGTTGTCTAACTTAGATGACTTCTTTAATTAGTAGTTCACCATTTTTGGTGATGTTTGTAACCTGTCAGCCTTGACAACATCTAAGAAGGTTACTGCCACTTCTTCCATCATTAGAATTAGAGACTAAGCTATAAGGTTTTGATATGGGGGATCTGCTTCTTCAGAAGGTCTACGAGGACATTATCACCTTAGTATATAATGCTTTTGATGAGATTATGTATGAGGATGATGATGTCCTTATTTCTATACTTTTTGATGATGATGTAATCCTTTAAAAATTTAATGCAATGAAAAATGGTTTTGCTTATGTTTGTGATGTGTATTCTAATGGCATTATGCATGAAAATGAGCATTTTTGACAATAACACATCACATATAGTAACTATGAACATTGGCATAGATGGCAGGCCCTGTCCTCTCCATATTGTATTTGACTTAACCTTTGATGAGAGAATAGAAATAATCAGAGTGTTGAAACAGCATATAAAAGCCTTTGCTCTATGCCATGAAGACATGTCAGGAGTTAACCGAACTATAGCTGGAACATAAAATTATGATTTGATCTAAGTTTACGGTAGTCAAGCAAAAGTTGCATCGACTCTGACTAGTATGGGCTAAAAAGGTTAATGAGGATATCAAGAATTAGTTAGATGCTAAGTTCCTCAAAGTGGTTAGCTATCCCAAGTGGTTGGCTAATGTGGTTCTAATTCCCAGAAAGGACAATAGGGTCATGGTTTATATAGACTACAAGGATTTGAATAAGGCATGTTCGAAGGATGACTTTCCTTTACCTCACATTGACGTGCCAGTTGATAGCGCAGTTGTTAATGTTATGTATTCCTTTACCGATGGGTTTTCTAGGTTCAATCAGATTCTCATGGCTATTGATGATAAGGTGAAGATAGCTTTCATCATAGAATAAGGGACCTGATAGGTGTCATCATGTATCATGTTTTAGGAGTTTAGATTGAGAATTTTATGCATTCATGCCCTTATATTTCACTTTGAATATCATGTTTTCAATAGATTGTGATGTGTGTGTTAAGTGTGCAGAGTCTAGGGTACAATAAAGAAAAAACGAAGAAATTTTGGACAAGAAGAATAAGTCCATGATCGTGGATTCCAACTCCATGATCGTGACAAAAGTGTGGATCAAAGATATGGCTCTTGAGTAAACTCCACGATCGTGGACTTCAACTCCATGATCATGACAGAAGGCAGAATCAAAGGCAAAGCTCCCACTAAGCACTCCACGATCGTGGACTTTAACTCCATAATCATGGACCAAGAATTATTGAGTAGCTTAAAAGGAATCAAATGCCAAGAATAGTGGGATCCGTGGAAGAAAAACAAAAAACCATAAAAGTCCATTCAAAGATAATGGGAGCCAAGTCAAGAGTGATGCGTAAAAATGAAGAAAAATAAAAAATCATTAAAGCACATTTAGGGATAATGGGAGCCAAGTCCAGAGTGATGGCCAGGAAAGAAGAAAATGGCAAGAAAAGGAAAAAGGAGAGGACTCCATTGAAAAAATAAAGAAAACAGGAACCCAAGAGGAGGGGGGACTTCTCTAACAGGCAGCACACTATCAGCTGTATTTTTCTTTCTCTCCTTTGTTCTTCTTATAAAGTCATGAGTGGCTAAGTACTCTACAGTAGGGTTTGAAGTTTGAAATCCCTTACTAGGGATAACTGCTATTGCTTGTTTTTAACATTGCTATGAATGTTTAATTTCAAGGGTTGAATTCAGAAATTAATCTCTGCTTTGTGATTGCAATGAGAGTTGAGTCATAAAATGCTTGAATAGTGAGAGCTCTTCAATTTTAAAGATTAATTCCTAAATGATTCCTTATGCTCTGTAGTTACAATGAGAATTGGATTATGGAATGCTTATTCATTCTCGGTAGGTAGGTGTGTATGAGAGATCTACATACTCCTAGTTCCTATATGATAGTTGAACAGTTTCCCCTAATCAGAGGGCCATAAGAGTGACTAAGTGGATCTGAGGTTAAATAAAAATTTAGTTGATTTTTCCTTGAGAGAGGGTAGTCGATGCTATTGGATATCTTGGGTAGCAATAAGCACACAGTTATCAATTAGCTTGGTGAGAAGAACTTCATTCCCTACACATTCATCATCATATAGTGTCTTTACTTCAGCAATACTTCTTACATCTTGACAGTAGATATTACCAAACACCAAACCATCTTTCTTAAGCTTAAACAAATCAGAAATCCAAGTAGTGGTGGATAAATCATGAAATCCTCATGGGATCGATACTTTACTACAATAATTTGTATACTTGTAGTCAAGTAGTGAATAAAACTACTGTCATTTTAAGGACAATCAAGTTTTTGGTGCTATTGCCTGGGATTTACATGTTTAATGTCGCTACAAGAGAGTAAAGTTTGATTTAAGCATTTTCATATTTGTAACTTTTAATTTGTTTAAGGTTGCGTAGGTGTATGAGTAAAAGAACCAAGAACTCTCAATCAACACTATTAGAAGCTTGTGAAGATCCAACAAGGCTTGAAAGAGAAAATCGAAGAATTGCTCAAGGAAGAGTTGTATAGGAAAATCCAGTAGAGATGGTAGAAGAACAAAGAACATTGATGATGTAGTCAGGCTTGGCTTCTATGCTAACTAGTAAAGCATCATGAGGCCAACGGTTGCAGCCAACAACTTTGAAATCAAGCTAACACTACTGCAAATGTTGTAGTCTTCAGTATAGTTTTTTAGTTTACAAAATGAGGATCCTAATGCTCATATATTGAATTTTTTGGAGATTTGTGACACTTTTAGGTATAATGGAGTTACAGAGGATGCTATAAGATTGAAGCTATTTCCATTTATCTTGAGGGACAAGGCAAAGATTTGGCTGAACTCATTGACTCCGAGGTCAATCACAACTTGGGACCAACTTGTACAAGCATTCCTAGCCAAATACGTCCCCTTGGCAAAAACTACAAAGATCATCAAAGAGATCACCAACTTCCAGCAGTTAGATAATGAATCTTTATATGAAACATGGGAAAGATTCAAAGAGCTATAAAGGAAGTACCCTCATCACAACTTACGAAGAGAGTTGCTGCTCCAGACATTCTACAATGGAGTGAACACAACCACCAGAGGGACCATTGATGTAGCAGCTAGAGGATCCTTGATGAAGAAGACTATAGAAGCAGCATATGAACTACTAGAAGAAATGGTAGCTATAAATGCACTTTGGGCATCAGACAGGTCAAAGATGGTAATTAAGGAACATAAAGGTGTTTTATCACTTGATGCTATTAGTGCTTTACAGGCTGAAGTTGTAAATTTGACTAAGCAAATCAGTAACTTATCAAAGGTGTCTAATTCATGTGAGCTATGTGGACAAGCAGGACACACTATGAATGAATGCAACACATGCAAGACCATGGAACAAGTAAGTTTTGAAGGCAACATGCCACAATCCATAGGAAGACAAGGTAACAATCCTTACTCCAATACATATAACCCGGGATGGAGAAACCATCCAAAATTTTCTTGGAGTAATAATACAAGAAATGTGCAAAAAGTGCAATAACCAGTACCTCATCAGCAGAACAATTTTGAGTCAAAAATGGAGAAATTCATGGAAATGCTAGGAACCAAATTGACAAGTCAAAAGGAAACACAGAAGAGAATGGAAGCTAAGTTTGATCAAATCAAAAAGAATCATTCCTCCTCCATCCATAACTTAGAAGTACAAGTAGGGCAGCTTGCTACAGCAATTGCACAAAGGAATCTTGGAGGACTTCCAAGTAATACGGAGCGTAACCCCAAAGAGCAAGTAAAGGAAATCCAACTAAGAAGTGGTAAGGAGTTGATTAGCAAAGGTAAGGAACCTGTTATTGTTAAGGTTGAATGTAGGAAAAAAGAAAGGAGACAGAACAGTAGTGAAGCTGGATCATCACAGAATGAGGGACAAGAAAGTCACTACCACGATCGTGGTAATGAACTCTATGAACTCGCAAAGGCTCGTGCAATCGAAAGAGAATGAGAAATTTGTCACTTTTGTGGAAAAATTAAAAAAACTAAGTATCAATGTGACTTTTGCTGAGATGATCCAGGATGTACCTAAATGCGTTAAATTTTTAAAGGAAATCCTGGCACACAAATGTACAATTGATGACACACAACCAGTTTCATTGACTGGAAATTGTAGTTCTATTGTTTTAAATAAGATACCATCAAAACTACAAGATCCAGGAAGCTTTACTATACCATACAAAGTAGGAAATTTGGTATTTAACAAATGTTTGTGTGATTTGGGTGCAAGTATCAACTTGATGCCATATGCCATTTTTCAAAAACTAGGTTTGGGAGAAATCAAAGCCACTTCAATAGTGATTCAACTCGCGGATCAATCGGTAAAGAAACCATTTGGTATCATTAAAGATGTGTTAGTCAATGTGGAAAAGTTCATCATTCTGGTGGACTTTGTTGTACTAGACTACAATGAAGATGTAAATTGCCCCTTGATTTTAGGGAGACCTTTCCTAAATATAGGGAGAGCATTGGTCGATGTCCATGAAAGCAAGCTAATATTGAGAATTGGAGAAGAGAAGATAGAGTTTTGCATGAGGAAAGCAATGAAAAAGCCTATGGAAGGTGAATCATGTATGAAACTAGACGTGATTGATGAATATGTGTCTGCTGTGTTAGAAGAAGAATCAAAAGTTGTTGAGATAAGTGAGGAAGTAGAGGTAATCAACAAGGAAAATGGTGAACCATTTAAGGCAGAGTTATTGGTAAGAAATTCTAAGCCTAACCCTCCTTCGATTGAAAAGCCACCTGTGTTGGAACTAAAAATTTTGCCTAAACATTTAAGGTATGCTTTTTTAGGTGAGAATGAAACATTGCCAATCATAATATCTGACAAGCTAATTTTAATGCAGAAGGACAGGCTCCTCAAAATGATGCACAAGCACATTCAAGCTGTAGGCTGGCAGCTATCGGACATCAAGGGAATTAGCCCTGATATGGTCATG
The DNA here is from genome assembly GCA_948192965.1 of Dalechampia spathulata. Taxonomy (NCBI): domain Eukaryota; kingdom Viridiplantae; phylum Streptophyta; class Magnoliopsida; order Malpighiales; family Euphorbiaceae; genus Dalechampia; species Dalechampia spathulata. Next base: position 8,157 of record CANYBF010056103.1, read on the forward strand.
CATATAATACATTTAGAAGAAGGAAAAAAGCATGTTCATAAGAGGCAAAGGAGACTTAATCCCAACATGCAAGAAGTTGTGAAAAAGGAGGTAATTAAGCTGCTGGATGTAGGTATTATCTACCCTATTTTCGATAGTGAGTGGGTGAGTCCTGTCCAATGTGTGCCAAAGAAAGGAGGTATGACTGTGATAGGAAATGAGAGGAAGGAATTATTATCGACTAGGACAGTGACGGGTTGGAGAGTCAGCATTGATTATAGGAAGCTAAATACTACCACCAGGAAAGACCATTTCCCTTTACCCTTTGTTGATTAAATGATAGAAAAAATAGCCGGTCATTCTTTTTATTGTTTTCTAGATGGCTATTCAGGTTACAACCAAATCTTCATTTTCGCACAAGATCAAGAGAAAACCACCTTCATATGTCCATATGGTACATTTGCGTCTAGGTGTATGCCTTTTGGTTTGTGTAATGCACCTGCCACTTTTCAAAGGTGTGTGATTGCAAGATTTGCTGATATGATTGAGGAATTCATGGAAATTTTCATGGATGACTTTTCAGTGTTTGGAGACTTTTTTGAATCATGTTTGCAGAACTTGGAGCAAGTCTTAAAGTGATGCATGGAGACTAACTTGGTACTGAATTAATAGAAATGCCATTTTATGGTAGATGAAGGAATCATGCTAGGACACAAGATCTCCAAGGAAAGGATTGAGGTTGACAGAGCTAAAATTGAGGTAATATCCAATCTACCACCACCAAATAATGTAAAAGGAATTCGAGGATTCCTTGGACATGCTAAGTTCTACCGCCGATTCATTAAGGATTTCTCTGTCATTGCTAGATAATTGACAAACTTCTTAGCAAAACATGTGGTGTTTAATTTTGATAAGGAATATTTACATGCTTTTAACACCTTGAAAAGTGCATTGACCTCAGCTCCAATCTTAACTTCCCCAGATTGGTCATTGCCTTTTGAGATTATGTGTGATGTTAGTGATTTTGCTCTTGGATGTGTGTTAGGGCAGAGAAAAGATAGGAAATTGCATGCTATCTATTACGCTAGTAGAACCTTAATCGGGCCTCAGTTGAACTACGCCACAATAGAAAAAGAACTCTTAGCAGTAGTATTTACCTGTGAAAAATTTAGAGCCTACCTTTTAGGTTCTAAAGTGATTATTTTTACTGATCATGTTGCTTTGAGATACTTATTTGCAAAGAAAGATGCAAAACCAAGGCTGATTAGGTGGGTACTACTACTATAAGAGTTTAACCTTGAAATCAAGGATAAGAAGGGTGCAGAGAATGTAGTCGCAGATCACCTATCACATCTGGAAAGTAATAACGAGGACAAAGAGGAGAAAGAAGCCATTAAAGAGGAGTTCCTAGATGAATATGTGTTTTTACTGCAAGGGACGGAAAATCCTTGGTATGCAGATATGGTGAATTATTTAGCCTGCAGTATAGTACCTTCTGATATTTCGTATCAACAGTGGAAGAGGTTCTTTGCAAGCACCAAACACTACCAATGGGAGGAACCATACTTATTTCGTCAATGTATTGATGGCTTAATAAGGAGATGTGTCCTAGGAGATGAAATAATACCTATACTGACGTAGTGTCATGATTCATCTTATGCAGGGCATTATGGTGCAAACAAGACAACAAGCAGGGTGCTTGAATGTGGTTTTTACTGGTCAACAATCTTTAGGGATGCTAGGAACTATGTGCTCCACTGTGATAGGTGTCAGCGAATAGGAAACATATCCAAACATGATTAGATGCCTCAATCGTCCATTTTAGAGGTGAAAATGTTCGATGTATAGGGCATAGACTTCATGGGACCATTCCCTATGTCCATGGGGAATCAATATCCTTTGGGTATGGACTTTAAGGGGGCCAAACGTATTTTAATTTTAAGGATTAAAACTCTTTAGGAATTAAATCTCACCTAACTAAACAATTCATTAGGCTTAGTGATAAAATTAATCTCATTAATACCTTAATCACATTTTGGATTTGGAGGACAAACTTTGCTAGCTTTGGTAAGTCATTTTTCTTATATTTCTCTTCATTTTAATTTTATTTCATGGCTTCATTTATGATTTTGGTTAATATCCTAAATGCTACAATGCCATTTAAGACTTGTAAATGTCTTAAATGATCTATAACAATCAAATAATCGACATACATTTGCATTTTTCATCACAAAACTTGATTTTTATCTGACAAACACCATATATATCGTATATATTATTATATGCATTGTATATAATCCATTCAAGATTATGTGCATCGTGCATACCACTTTGTACAATGCACATAGTCTAATTTTTATTACATATGATGCATATATAGCTTTGTGCAACATATATATTATTCAAGATTGACAAAAATCCAATGTTTTTCACATGATTTCACTTCAGTTTTCAGTTTCTTTAACATTTCTAATCGCATTTACAATCTTAAAGTGAATCCATACTCTAATTAATGTTAAGGATATTATAGGCTCTTAATTTTGATATTCATGATCAATCTAGTTGATTTTGCCATTAGATCAATCCAGTTTTGCTTTATTGTTCAATTAAATGCTATTTTTAATTAATTTTATGTTTATTGCAATTGTAAACCTTAACTAGATGTTGATTTAATTTTAAGTGATATTGCAAATGATCTCAGAATCTTTCAATTATGGTTGGATTGATTTTTGCCAAAAATTGATTTATTTTCATAATTTGACTCATGTTTATTTTCTTATTTACATGAATGTTGTCGATACATTTTAAAAATTTGATCCTTGATTCATGTCTCTATATGGCAATGAATTGGTCAAAAATATCCCAATATTCCTTTTATTACTTAATGTTCTTTTATGTACACTTTCTATTTTCATGCATTTTAGCTCGTGTCACCCAAAGCCATTTTTCTAAGTGGAGGAGATATTACTACACATCTTGGATTTTGTATTATCGAAGACCGTTTGTGTCACATCCGCACACTTAGTATGTTGCATTGATTATATGTGTGATGTATATTAGTTAATATATGTGTAATTGAAATTATGATATGGAAATGTGTGATATGTGAATATGATACGGAAAATAAAGGACATGGTATTTGATAGGTGTTATGATGTCGACATGATAATAGCTGGTGATTGAGTAATGAATAGTATGATAATAAGATGGGTATGACATCAAGATTGATGTTGGCAAATGTATGGATATCCTTATATGTGTTTGTTGGCGTATAAATGGAGTTATTTTTACATGTAATATAAATCAACAAGTTTTAAATTTATAATCCTTAAATTATAATTACGCCACCGTAAGAATACGGGTCGCAACTGCAGTATAAGGGTATCGTTCACTAGGACCAAGAGCGGTTAAGTACTAGCTATTGATTTTATCAATTATCTAGGCAAATCAACATTATAATTTATTTACTTAACTGAAACTATAAACCAACAACTAAATATATATAATATATAATTAAACCTAAGGTTGAACGATGATGAACAAAGATTAAACCTTCATTATCAATCTAATTACCAACTTCAAAGCAGTGTTTAGATGCAAAGTTCTTTCTTCCAAAAGAGTCTTTACCTACT
>CANYBF010056104.1:0-11549 GCA_948192965.1 Dalechampia spathulata
CATATTTTCCTCTTAATTATTACTTAAATATATCATATTTCACTTAATTTATTATCCATCAATCCATCCACTCAATTAAAATATCATTTCCTAACCTTCTCTCTCCATCCACTACCACAAAACTCCAAATTACTTTTTCAATTCTCTATACCTGTTACAAATACCAATCCCACTTCTATTTTAAATATTACATTTAAAATATAATCTATCTTATTCTATTTCCACTATTATTTATCTATTTATTATTTTCCACAACACTATTTTTCTTATTTTCTAATAATGACATCACTTTAAGCAATAATGACATCATTATGTCATCATAATTAAATTTAATAATTCTACCTTTTCTAATATTTATAATTTCTTATAAAATCATACTAACTCATTATTACTTCATCATTTTTCATTTTCTAAGAAAAATCATATTAATTCCACTCGCTTACATCATCCATACCTAATTATGATGTCATAAATAAATTTTTATTCCAAAATTTTCAAAATTCACATATATCTAATTTAGGTTAATACAAACATAATGGTCAAAACCATTCATTCAAATTCAATGTATATAACTCAGAATCCAAGTTTTAGTACCGTTTACATCAGTTTTAGGGGTTTGCGGTAAAATTTTCAATATCCTCTTTTAAGCTTTAAACTCAATTCTTATCATATACTTATCAACATAATCATCATTTCATATCATTTTCACACCATTAACATAGAAATCTCATCATGACATTAATTTATGAATGTACAACAAATCACATAATGTAGGATGTGACACTATCGACTAGCACATCATTAAAGAAAAGTTATCCTTTGAGCATGCATTGTTTAGATCCCTATAGTCCATGTAGACCTTAACCCTGCTGTCCTTCTTGGGAACCAAAACTACATTGGGCAACCATTAGGGATAGTTAACCACTTTGAGGAACTTAGCATGCAATTGCTTATAAATATTGTTTTTGACCTTTTAAGTTCATTATGGTTGGAGCTGATGTAGCTTTTTCTTTACTTGCTTGAACTAAATCTTGATAAGAATTTTCTATTTCACTATACTTTTATTGACACACATGTATCTTCATAACCTAGAGGAAAGGTTTTTATATATTGTTAATACTCTAATGATTTTTGTTCTCTCATCAAGAGTTAAGTTAGATGCAATCTGGAGAGGATATGGCCTATCATCTATGTCAATTAACAATTTCAATGCATGATGTGTTAATGTCAAAAATGCTCATATAATACTCATATTCATGTATAATGCCATCAGAATAGAAATCATAAATGTAAGTAAAATCATTTTTTATTGCATTTAATTTTTAAGGAATTACATCATCATCAAAAAGTATAGAGATACGAACATCATCATCCATATATAAAATCTCATTAAAAGTACTATCTACTAATATGATGATGTCCTAGTGGACCTTTTAAAGTAGCAAGTCACCCATATGCAAACTCTGTAGCTTAGCCTTCAACATAGCAACTATAGTGGGTTCCAACTCTAGACGACTAGTAGTGTGATGAACAATAGTACCAAAGATCTAAAAGTTATCATTAGGGTTGATGGTGGAAGAAATGATGTGACCTCCTTAGACTCTAACAAGGATGATAGGTCATTAACATCACTAAACATGAAAAACTACTGGTCATAGAAATCATCTAAGTTAGACAACTCAGGAGCTCGACCATATTGAGTCTCTCCCTATACAAAGGTAACCACCTTGCATTCTTTTGGCTTGTTTGAAGTCTAAAGATCAAACCCAATACAATACCTCTCATCCCACATGATTGTAGGGATGTTGAACTCTATCAGACCATATTAGTAATGGTCCAATCTTTTACTAGGGATAAAGTTCATATTCTATAACATTTTCTCCACGACGAGGCTCAGTTTTTACAAGCATGACTTGGGTTCCCGAATGGTAGCGATATAGAAACTAGTCATAAGAGGGAAATTCTCTTTGATGTAGGCTAACACAACCTAATTATCAATCACAATAATAACCACACCCTCATATGAAAACTTGATCTTTTGGTGTAAGGTGTATGACACATTTCCTAGTGGTTGGAACCATAGTTGGTCCAAGAAAAAGCGAAGGACATAGGCATTTGAGTAAATTGAACCAAAGTTCTAATTTTTTAGACATTTGAGTAAATTGAACCAAAGTTCAAAGTTTAAAGGGAATTATATTAAAGATTAAAAGGGTTGAATTGATTTTTTTATTGTAAATTGAAGGGATAAATTGATATTTATTTCATTAATTATTTTTGGCTCTTAAATAAATGAAAAAAATTAAATAAAAGAAGCTTATTATTTTACAACTTATAAGCATAGTGCTTATAAATATATTTAACTAAATATCATATTATTATCATTTAATTATAAAATATTATAATTATCTTATTATTTTAAATATAATACGAAACTCATTCAATAAATTTTTAATATTTATCTAATTATAAAATTAAATTTTTAATATTTATCTAATTATAAAATTAAATTTTTAATATGAATTAAATATATTATCACAGTTTTAAAAAAAATTAAATTGATATATATTAATATTTTAATAAAATAATTTAATATCTTTTTCACTCATTTTAATAATAAATTTATCTATAAATTATCTTTTATCAAACATTTCATATTTTTTAACAAAATATTTAAGTACTTACAATCTTTGCTTATTATAAATTTAAATTATCTTTATCAACTAACCCAAACGCTTTCTAAAAGTGACGAGTGATTTACCACTTTTATTTAAAGTGCTAAATAATATTATTTTAAAAGTGATTGGCAATTTGACGCTCTCTCTTATATTTCTTTTTAAAAAAATAAAATAAAATATCTGATTTTATTAATAAAGTGTTTGAATGCTACCTTATATTGATAAATAATTTATACAACTGCATCATTTATTTCTTTAAACCAAATATTTATATTTATTTAAAATTATATTAATTTGAACATATTTAATTTCATACTTATTAATAAATAATCATTATAATATTCTAGCAAACATTACTGTTCGGCCTTAACCTTATCGTTGATGTTCGTAATTTTATTCTGCATAAATAAGAAAATTCCCTAAAGTTTAAAAAGAAAAAAACCTCCAACCACAATATTTTATCAGCCGTTCCACGAAGCATTATTTGTTCACCTATCCAACAAGCACACACAGCAAACTAGCAGAGGAAACAAACAAAAAAGGAAACGAAATGGCGGAAGAGCCTGTACGTTTTGGCATAATGGGATGTGCGAAAATAGCAAAGAAGGTAGCAAAAGCCATTGATTTAGCTCCAAACGCTACTCTGTGTGCGATTGCTAGTCGTTCATTAGACAAAGCCAAACAGTTCGCTGCGACAAATGAACTGGGCAGCAACCTCAAGATTTATGGCAGCTACGAAGAACTAGCAAACGACCCTTTTGTCGAAGTGGTGTATATGCCATTACCAACCAGTCTTCATGTGAAATGGGCAGTTATGGTGGCTATGAAAAAGAAGCATCTGCTTGTAGAGAAGCCAGTTGCACTTGATGTGGATGAGTTGGATCAGATTTTGGATGCTTGTGAATCTAATGCTGTGCAGTTCATGGATGGATCTATGTGGTTGCATCATCCTAGAACTGTCGTCATCAAGGACCTTCTTTCTCATCCCAATCGAATTGGACACCTTCATTTTGTAAGTTCTTTCGTTTTTTTATTCTATACATTTATATTATAAATTTGACTCTTACCATGATTTAGTCATCAAATAGGCAAATTCTTCTATTCAGATGTTGGCAGAAGTTGTAAGGAGAGATCTAAAGTACATGAAGCTTTTAATTTTTTTAGAATAATCAATATAAAACTTTTGGGGCCTTACAAAGTAACAATGGAATTTGATACATCATTACGAGGCATAGAGTTTGGGGCTTTACTAGCTTTACCAATGCCCGTTCCTGCTACCTCTTAACCAAAAGTGTTTGAGAGAGCTTACCCATACATGATCCTCACGACTAGATTAACAAAAAGATTATGTGAATTCTAGTGAATTGAGATTTCGATAATTTGATAACTTATAGGCAACTATGAGGACCTTATTCAAATATAAATTGACACTTCGCTATGTTGTAATATAGATTAATGGACAATACCTATAAAATGTTCTGTTTCAATTTTTATTGTTTTTTATTTTTTTCATTGTGATGTTTAGATTGACAGCACATCAACATTCTTAGCTCCTCCAGAGTTTTTAGAGAATGACATAAGATTAAAAGCAAACATGGATGGTCTTGGGGCGCTTGGTGACTTAGGTTGGTACTGCATTGGATCCATCTTATGGGCCAAAAACTATAAACTTCCTGATTCAGTGATAGCTTTGCCTGATGTCGCAAAAAACTCAGCAGGAGTCCTATTATCATGTTCAGCCTCCTTGCATTATGAGACTGACCGCACAGTAGCCATGATTTACTGCTCTTTCCTCTCACATTCATCAATGGACTTAAAGCTAGTGGGCGTTAATGGAACTGTTAGTCTCAATGATTTCATTATACCATTTGAAGAGGATCATGCTTGTTTTGACCTTACTTTGTTTGCTAAATTTATTGATCTCCATATTGGGTGGAATGTGAAACCTGAAAAAGTTGTGGTGGCTCATGAATTACCTCAAGAAGCTTTGATGGTTCAACAACTTGCAAGCCTTGTTCAAGGTATTAGGAAATCTGTGGATTGTCTTGATAGAAAATGGCCTGAAATGAGTAGAAAGACACAGCTAGTGTTGGATGCAGTGAAGAAATCTATTGATATTGGTTGTAAACAAGTGTATTTGTAATTATAGAAATTGATTGGAGTTTCTAGGTTGCACAACCAATGGATATTGGATGTTCCAATGGAGACTTTCTTTCTTACTAAAATATCAAAATACAAAATTTACTTCCATGACTATATAATAAATAAAAACCTTCTTGATATGGTATAAAATGAACCATTTTTTACTATATTAATCACGTGTATGTGGTCAAAAAATGCAAACTGTTTAGTATATTATGGTCTAAATTTAAAGGATAACAAATACAAATTACTAACAAAGACTTTACTCTAAATAAGTTAACAAACCTATCAAATTGGTTGATTAAAAAATATTAGCGATCGATGAACCTGTCTATGGTGGTAGGAGCGGAGATCATATTTTCTTGTCATGGTTGTTAATGATGGCATAATAACATAGTTACGATTTATCAACTTTATTTGGCAAGCCAATGACAATGAATTAAGACTAATTTATTTCATTATGGGAATCAATTTCCCATGATAAGTGCTTAGTTCTTAGTATCATGATTAGCTTTTCATTCACTGTTTTTTATAGCCTGATGGTTGAGAATTTCTAAATCTATATACATAAGAAATTAACAAATTTTGAATATTTAATATGCTTGATAATTTTTAATACTAAATTTTTAGGTTTTTCTAAGCTATATGTGTAAATGGCATAAAGAAATTGACTAAAAGCCAAAATTGCATAGTATAACCTTACGACATTGATTGGCTCTGTTTGCTTTTCAATGTTTTCCATTGTTAATCTAAATATGGCAATTTTGCAATGAGACCTATGAAACATAACAAAATTTCTGAGTTAGAATTTCATTTTCTGAAAAACTAAATTAATTAAAGAAGATAAAGGAACGAAGAACTTAAGAATATTAAACACATACTAATATATAGAGCCTGACACTTATAACATTTGTTTATTTGGTATTGGTCTGCATGCAGTTGATAAAGATTGACATGAAGCAGGTGAAGAAAGATTTTATCATTCTTTTATTAAGTAGCATAGCATTATGCAAAATAAATAACTTGTTCAATGCTATGAATATGCTTTTTTGCTTTGATTCAAAAGCTTACTGAAACATAAAAGAAAGGTAATTATCATCTCATAGAAAATAAAATTTACTCAAATTGCTAATTACTTAATAAATTCATAAATATGAATTGCTAATATTAACTTGGAATTTTCAATCAAGTCGTTATGAATTTGTTCAATCTTCTTGTCATTTGAGAAGCTCTTCTTATTGCTTATGACCATATTTGGTATGTTAGTGAAATTTAAAATTACAAGTTAAACTCCATTAGAAAAGATGCAAATAAGCATCCCAATAATGTAATAGAAAAGGGAAAATTAACAACAATAGAAAGTTCATTTTGGAATAGTAAAAATTTTTATTTTTGCAGCAATAGAAAGTTCATTTTATAACAACTTTTAAATTGACTTTTGTGGCTACTTTTATACTATGTTAAGCATTAATTGTTAATTTTAAGATTATGAAAATTAGACTCACTTAGAAATGAAGTTTTTTTTTTTCATATTGATACATATGGTGCTATGTAAGGACCAAAACATATATTTTGCTTATTTAAAGTCATAATTGTAACTTGAAGTTTATTAGCAGAAATATTCTTCTTAGTTTCAAAACTCTAGCACTCTTCTCTTCATTTTAATTCTTAAATGTTGTTGCAAATCACTTTAAGAGAGTTCTACAAATCAATTTCAATGGTATTAGCGCATAAATTTCTATGGGATTGTGGTTTATATCAGTTGAAACTCTTTGTTTGAAGAAGATCAATTTCTACAAAAGCTAAACCATGGTAATAGGTTTAAGTTCATCATCTCTTGGAGTACTCTTCTTCAATCAAACTCTTTATCACATTTGGTATGTTAAAATGAAATTCTACTTACGATCATAAGGACTATGGAAGGTAATTGAAATCAATGAGGATCTCCTAGCCTTGAGACTAAATCCAACAATTGGATAACTACAAAACCATGAAGCTGAATTGCTAAAGAAGGATGGATTCAGACATACCAAAAGCAATATGGAATTATTTGAGAGAAAATTTCAAAAGGATCGATAAAGTGATGGTAACTAAGGTTCTCACTTTGAGAAGAGAGTTTGAGCTTCTTTGGATGAAGGATGATGACTTGGTGAAAGATTATTCAACATTTGTTATGGATGTTGTTAATCAAATGAAGCTATATGGATGTCGACCTTGAAATTTCACCCACATGCTACATATTCGGGTTTTGTTTGATATGACTTAGTACCGATCTCCATTTTTAAACCTGGGTTGCATACATGGGTTTAAACATACAATTAGTGCTTCTAACATATGGAACACATTATTTTTGGTTCATGGAAGATGGAGCATGTTGTATTAATTTTATGATGTTTGTAGCACATACTGCTACATGCTATGCACGTTCAGTTGAAATGTATTATGTGAATGGCCTATTTCTTGTCATGCCTTTTTGAGGTGTGACATGCTCCCATAGAATAATTAATGATCTCCAATACGTGAAAACCATTAATTACCCTACAAGGGATGCATAAATTTTTTTTATGTATGCATTTTTATTTGCTTACTTTTTTTTGTGCTGTTCTAAGTTTTACGGAAATATTAGTCCTAAATAACATTTTTTTTACATTTACTGCCTTTAACATTTAATTGCTTAATTAAATTAATTAGAAACTTTAATCTACTCCAAGTCCTTGCCTTCAAAAAAACTTCTGCTGAACTGGTGCTTTGGAAATCTGTGCTTGCCATTCTTCAGTTAACCTACATCCATTAAATGATGAATGTTGAGTATATAACTCAGTGGTGCTTTTAACATAACATAAAAATATATATAATCATACAACCACTAATATTTCAATACTATAAACATATCTACAATATATTCAATATTATTTAATCATGATAATTATATACTTGTTAATATCATAACTTTATTCTTTCGGTGTATTTCTAATATATATCAGTAGTTTGATACTTTAAAATATCTTATCTTCATATTATTAACCCTCACATGTTAAAGTCATATATTTTCATTGCATAATGATTCCTTTTTAATGAACTAACTCCATAAACATATATTCACCATTAATTTCATAACAATTTAATATTGAATAAAGTCCTACAAGTATTTCAAAAAATGTCATTTTTCACTTTATCATATATTCTTTAAAATTCATCATCATAATATAATTAATCATATTAATTATATTCTCTACTGATATTCAACATGAATGGCATCAATAATAATAACATATATTCATTACATTATCATTCTCTAATTGTATAAATCTCAACCTTATATGTATTATACGTATATCTCATATCATTATAATGTATATAATAACATTATTTAATTTTAATATTATCATCATAATATAACATATTATCATAATGTCTACGTATCATCTCTTTAATATCTTCATGAATAAAATGTCTTTATCACTATGGCATATTATCTTATCATATTTTTTTTTCTATTAAATATGTATGTCATGGATATCATCATCATCATAATCAACATCATATAAATATGAATGCATCATTTATGCATCATTATCATCATAATTCATGATTTATGTCATTAATGAGAATGCATTTATGTTATGCATTCTCCCTCGTATTTTCCTGTATCTTTTCCTATCATTTGCCTGCTTTGCAATTTGGGCTATATGTGCACATTGCATTGGGTCATTCTTTCATATCTCATTTATGGTTCATCTGGAACCCATATCATATTCATTTCTTTTCATATCAATTCAATATTTCCATTTCCAAATATTTCCCGTAGGAATTTATATCATAATGCCCAATGCTTTTCCTTTTGTCATTATCCTTTCGTATTCTTTTATTTTTCTTTTCTCCTTATTTCTCCATGTCATGATATGTATGAATTTATCAATTTATGTTTCAATGAAATGATATGAATGTTTTACGCCATGAAGCTAAAAATTAACATATGCAAGCTTCATGATATTATATTATATCTCATCCGTTTCATGCATCATACATTTCATATAACATGATTTTCATATATCATTCATTTAATAAAACATTCATTTCACATAGCATACATCCCAAGTAACACCCAATATATATAATATTCATTTCGTTCATACTTTGATATTAACTCAATGAAGATCATATCATAATGCAAGTACTTTTGATAGTATTAATTATTTGCTCAAATTAATAAGTCATATGATAGAATTCAAAAAAAAACCTTCGATCACCAATTAATCATTTTTATTCTCCCTGATTTATCATGAAATTATATCAGATTATTACAACTCCTTTCTTATAAATTCATAGCATATAAACAATATGCATATGCATCAAGTTAAATTACCATAATATTATCATGTAACAAAATAATCATTTCATTTTATCATATTTCATCCTCGTATCTAACATATCTTCATCATATGTATTATATCATCAATATAATAAATATGTATACCATATCATCATATAATTATTAATAATATATTTATATATATTATTAATGATTAATTTCTTATATAATTAATTATTCACATTTATAATTTATGATAATATTAGCACTTTGACATACATTATTATCATATATATTATATTATCACAAATTATTTAATGTGAATATAAGCATGTGCATTTTTCTAATATATCATGTATATTATATGAAATTAAATTACTATATAATTTAATGAATCTAATCTATATAAAATAAAACTATACTCCCTCTGTCTCTTTTTAATTGTCATTTTAGAGGTTGACACACAAATTAAGAATGTCATTTAAAATTTTATAATTTCCTAAAATACCCTTATTTATCTTAATCAAGTTTTTCTTAAAGAATTAAATATGTTAATACCAATGTTAAATTTATTTTAAAAAAATTTAAATGAGAGTAAAAAAATATTTAAAATCTTGGAAATTGCATTGATAATTAATGATGAATTAAAATCAATAAAGGGTAAAATTGGAAGTTACTTTAAAAAATTACATAGAATTGTTAAAATGATAAATATTATGAGAGAAATATTTTTCTCTAGAATGACAATTAAAAAAAACCGGAGGGAGTAAAATATAACATGTAACAACATGTTAATATTTAAGGTAAGTTCATACTTACCTATCGATCCAAAAATCAGGAATCAGCTAAACAAAGCACAAACCTGATTATCTATTCCTAATTGAATTCCCCAGTGGTATGCGTTGATTTTCCTCTGAATCATATAAATCTTAAATTAAATATTCATCTTTAATTAATAAATTAATTTCATGGTTAATCCTCCATTATTCATATTTAACAAATCATACATTACTATAAACCAATCAATTATTCACCAACTCAAAACATAACTTATCATTATATTAATTAAGAAACCATATCATCCCTTTGATTCATATCATTATTTATATTGATAATATTAATCATTATATAATTCAAACCAAATGTAACATATATTCATTTTAAATATAGTACTTCTTATATCAACATAATCATTATTTATTTTTAATTTATAATTTATATAACTGATATCTTTAATATTATTTCTTATTAATAATAAAATGTATGTTCCCTTTAAACTTCATATCATTTCATAGAATAATACACATCTACTTTAAATCTTATAAACATTATATTTAATAAATTTTCTAACTATATTTTATTTATGTATTTCTGTTATTGTTTAACAGAACTTATTTAAAATCACATTATAATATCTTCTTTTATTTTCTTTTTAACATTTTTTTTACTTAATTCATTAATTACAATTTTCAAAAAAATATGTTAATTAAATTTAATTCGATAACTACTTATTCCTTAATTTAAAAATTATTCAATAATCATCTAATTATCATCGTATATTTTTTTCCTCTAATATTATCTTTATTTAATCATTTAAATAACCAAATTCATAAAACTTATAATATTCATATGTCTTAATTTACTTATTCAAACATTTATTTTTATTTGATTATCTCATATATCATATCCCCACTTAACTCATCACTTCATTTAATTACTTTCATTTAACCACACCATATAACTTAACTTAATTCATAAATTACTCAATTCAAAATAATATATGCTTCTATTCATTTTACTTTATTCTTTTACCTTTTTACTTATTTAATTTAACTAAGGTTAATTCATTTAACCCATTTTCATAACATATATCTTCCATTCACTTAATATCTAATTAAACCATAAAATTTCTCAACTTAAATAAACCGTATTCGACCTCTTCTTATATTTCATTATTATTAACTTAAATAAATTTCACACCATTTCATATTATTAATAAATCATCTCATTTAATCAATTATTTTCAATTTCATATAAATCATTTTATTCCAAAAATTTACTTAACTTAAATCAACTTCCCTAAGACTCCTATAAACTTTAAGTAAGTGATCCTTAAATTTGTTAACATTAATTTACCAAATTTTTCATTTAAATTACATTTAATCAATTAATTAATTAAACCCTCAATCATGACCATATGCTTCTATCATCATTTCATTTAATCATTTAAATAAATATTCTTAAACCTTATTTATTGATTATACAATCATTTAATTAAGTAAAATACTTTTAGAGCTATATGTCAACATACAAACCAACTTCTCTTTCATATTTCCTTTTATACTTTATTTTAATTCACTAATATAAATTTCATATAACCAATTTTTTTAAATAATTTAACTCAATATTCTTTTAATATA
>CANYBF010056463.1:0-14722 GCA_948192965.1 Dalechampia spathulata
TAATATTACATGTTTTAGAAATGCCATGAAATTTATTGTTATTATGAAATAAATTGCATGAGTTTTATAGCACCATTGAGTTTTATACTCAGCGTTTGTCAATTGATAAACGTAGGATCAAGCAAGACTGCGGAAGAGAAATGTTAGTGGCAGCAGCAGGACCAATAACTTCAGTGTGGTAATAAAACTTTTATGGATTTCTTATTTAGCTAATCGTGTAAGTACTATAGAAGTACTTTGGCAATACACTTAAAGTTGTTAAATTATATATGTGTGAAAAAAAAGGGCATGTAATTTATAACTGTTTACTTTTTGAAGGACTGTATTAACGAGTTATTATAAAAAAAAAATTTTAAGTATCCTTTGATGGATGATTATGAATTTTTATTTTCAAAAATTTATAATCATTCTTCGAGAGCATGTTACGTAGCCAAATGACGTGACAATTTATTTAGTTGAAAGGTGAATAATGAAAAGAGAATATATAGAGAAAAGTTGTAAGCATAAGAAAAACATATATGACATATTTATACTATAAGAATGCAAAAGGAGTGATTTATGAATGATTGAGATGAGGAAAATATTATGAAATGATATAGAGGTGAAGCAATTCCATATGACATGGAACTTGTACAGAAAGAAATGAAAAGAAAGTGAGAAGATGGTTAAAGTGATGAAAATGTGTATAAGATGCATTATGGATGTGAGTTTAACTTGCTTATGTTGAATACTTTTCATGAAGCTTAATGATGGAATTTATATGTGATATATGATGTTTTGGTATGTTAGACATGTTATTATATGAGAAAGTATATGTTAAAATATTAAATGAAAGTTTAAATGAAGTTAGAATTTATTATAAATTAAGTAGTAATTAAGTACATAAATGTCATTTCATGCAAAGAAAAGATTATTTTTTGAAAACCAATTTATGTGTAGTATATATGTACATTCATGTAATGTATGACATGTATGAGGCTTATGTGAACATGATACAAAAATGATGTAATAATAATTAAATAAAAGAAGAAGAATTAAAATGGAATAAGTAAGATAAGTAAGTGTTGACAAGTGTCAATACATGATTGGCCCCTTTCTTTAAAATTAATACAAAATAAAATAAATATAAATAAATGTGGAAGGGAGGGTTTGTTTTATCATATTCTTTCCTCTTCCATTCAACATTTTCTTATTCTCTTCCTCCTTTGTTTTAGCCTAAGGAAAAATTCACTTTTCCAAGGTAATTTCTAATGTAGAATTATATTTTCATGTTATTTTTTTAATAGTTTTCATTGTATACATACTTATTACTTCTTAATCTTTGATGTAACTTATGTTATTAGAGCTACGAGAATTTGGCCAAGCATATAAGTGCATATATATGTATAACTTTTGATAGAATCATATGAGAAAGTGAAAAAGGAAGGTTGATTTTGCATGATTAAAGTGCTTTGATTGAGTGTTGAGTATGGATGAATTTTGTATGAAAACCCTAATTTGAACTATATATGAATGATTTTTAAATGACTATACTATGTGTGCATGATGCATTATGGATGATAATTAAGGTTGAGGAATATGAAGAATGCATGAAAAGTGGTAGGAAAGTTGAAAGTCATGAAGAAAATACTTGTTACCCAAATTTACACCTTTTTTTTATTTTGACTCCTATAATTTAGTCAAAGTATATAATTCATAAATTATGCATAATTATGATGAAATGTGGTATTAAAATGGTGAAGATAAAGTTTGGATGCTTAAAGGAAGAGATATGTATGTGCTTGCTAAAAAAATATCTTAAAAGTAAAGTTAGGGGTTTACAGTAATTGCATTTTGACTGCCTTAATGTTTGAATCTATTTTCTAATGGTACTAGACATGTAAAATTCTAAATTCATTTACATTTAAGCAGGAATTAGATAAGAAACTTTAGTATGCGACCTTTTACAATTTGATAGCCTAAATGAATTCCAAACATTACAATCAATAGATCAAATTAAAGCTTATTGAGTCTAGTTTCTAATGGTATATGGTTTATTTATATTAAAAGCCAAAAGTATAGCTTAAATAAATAACATATAATAAAAATAAAAATACATCAATGAAATAAAATACAATACATGAAATAAGAATGTGAATGCATAGTGATGCAAAATACATATACAACATGAATACTAACATGTAAATGTTAAACACCCTAAATGCAATGAAAATAAAATGTATAAACTAAACCTATCCTAAACACCCTAAGTATCCATAAAAAAATAAATAAATAAACAGATAAACAAATAAACAAACACAAAAGCACATTAAAATAAAGATAAATCAATATTAAAAATCAAACATGCTAATTTAAGGTGATTAGCTTGATCCCAAACTTAAGAACTTATCATTGTTAAACTTGAGTTCTTAAGTTTGTATAGAATGTTCTTTCTATCTTCAAATCAATTGGCATGAGATTTTCAGCAATAAAGGCTCTCCTCATATGTTGAACTTAGTACCTATTTCAAAAATAGAAAGAACAAAAGTTAGTAATAAAATTCATAAAAATAAAATCCTGAATTAATCAACTACTCTCAAATTATTAATATTAGTTGAATGCACTGTTGGTCCCCAACAACGGTGCCAAAAACTTATTGGCATATGAATAGTTCTAAATTAACATGTATAATGAATCAACAAGTTTTAAATTTATAATCCTTAGATTGTAATCATGCCACCGCAAGAGTATAGATCACGAGTACAGCTTAAGGGTATCATTTTCTGAGACCGAGAGCGGTTAAGTACTGGCTATTGATTTTATTGATTATCTATACAATTCAACATTCAAATATAAAATAAATTTTATTAAATTAACTAAATCATTAACTACTAATATAATATATATAATGTAGAATTAACCATAGGGATGGATGAATATGAACGTAATAAAACCTTCCATTATTAATTTAATTACCAACGTTAAAGCAGTGTTTTAATATAAAGTTCTTTCTTTTGAAATAGACTTTATCTACTAATGTTAAGCTAACACCTTACTTTCATAACTAATAAGTTAACTTTGATGATTTAGTTCATTTATTACACTTTATGCCTCCAAATTAATTAACTCATATGTCTAGGCAATTATAATTTGGTGTTCCTAAGTTCATATGGTTAAGTTAAAACTTCTTTTAAAGTGATTAAGAGAACTAGTTCAACATTTTCATGTTTAAAGGGCTCGTTCTAACAATCAAACATCATAGGCATGAATACAACTTAATAACATAAAGAGGTAAATAAATTATTACTAAA
This sequence comes from Dalechampia spathulata, assembly GCA_948192965.1. Lineage (NCBI taxonomy): Eukaryota > Viridiplantae > Streptophyta > Magnoliopsida > Malpighiales > Euphorbiaceae > Dalechampia > Dalechampia spathulata. Next base: position 3,291 of record CANYBF010056463.1, read on the forward strand.
AAGGAAATTAATTTTATTCAAACATCACCCAATCCTTACAAACTACTATCAAACCATAACTAAGAATTGATATAAGTAAAAGAACATCATAATGAAAGAGATCACAACCATAAAGAGTTCAAAACAAAATAAGAGAAGAAGATGGAAATAAAGAGAAACTTGATCAATTATGTTGCTACTGCTGCTTTATCTTCCTCTCTTCTTGATTCCTTCTCAACTACTTCCTTAATGTCTTGATGAAAGACTATGACAAGGAAAATAATACAGAGGAAAAGATTAGCAATGGAATCATAAAAAATTAGTCCTATTTTTCTCTCTATCTTATTAAAAACCTAAAACCCTAACCTAATTCTCTAATAATGCTCGATGCCTTATTTCTATGTTCTATTCCCTCTTTTATTTTTTCTAAAACTACCTTAGATTCATCTCTACCTTTCAACCTATGATCCTACATGAGTCATGTAAGGCATGTTTATGGCATAAAAGTGGTATTTTCAGATGTAGAACATAACATACTCAACCAGTGCTCCAATTGACATGACTTAAGGGCTTCGAACTAAAGTTTTAATGCATTGAAATGAATCTAATAACCTATATAAAGCATTAAACTAAAATAAACATAATTAACTTCTAAATTAATGTAGATTAACTATGTAAATTCTATATCAAAACTAGAATGCCATGTAAATTATGGAAAATATGAAGAAAAGGTAAGGAATTATGCTAATAATGCAAGATATGAGTATGAAGCATGAAATGGTATGAAATGCATGAAATACTATATGATATACTAAAGTTTAAAGGTAAAGACATGAAAATAATGCTTGAAGAGACATTATAATAAAGGGAAAATATAGTTTAAAATCATGGTTATCACCATATCATGCCACATACCATGCCTATGTCATGTTATCCTATATGTCATGCCTATGACATGTCATCCTATATGTTATAGACACTCTATGAAAATATAGTTAACATTTAAATTATTTTATTTAAATGTCTAGATATTTATATATATTGGTATTATCAGAAGATATAACTATAATTGATCAAGGAGTAATTGTTAGTGAATTATTGAAAACCCATGTTATTCAATAAATTATAGGATAGAAATAAATTATGAATGAATAAATAGTTTGAATTATTTATAAATAACGTATATATTGAATATTAAATTATATATATAGTAGTTAATCATATACGTACATGTCTATGTGATTTAGTTTATCAAGTGAGATGTGAATAATTAAATAGATTTATATTGGTATTATCATATTTACTAAATTACACACACTTTAATATAACCATAAATGATTGTTGTTTGTCATGCATTAGATAGGTGGTGTGCATGTTAAAAATTAACTATGTTATAAGTTAGTAATTGATTTAGTACAAATATGAATCAGATAGCAAAATTCATTAAGATTTATATTAAATAGGCAAATCTAACATTGATTTAGCAATTAGCTTATTTATTTATCTATCCATTTAACTCATTTATTTATTTACCTACTAACATTGGTGTGGATTTAGTTAATAGTCTCAATTAGATTATATATATGCCTTAATAATTTAATTAAAAAGTGTATGATATTGCTGAACAAAGGTATTAATGAATGCTATGAAGATTGAGAGTATACATTGCTTGCTAATTAATTAATAATATGAACATTTAAGTTGTTATAATATTTAAAGAGTAGGTTAGCTTATAGTTATATTAATAAGTTATTAGGTTATACTATTTCATGTGTAAGTTTATTTAACTGGAAAACATAAAGACATGATTATAAAATACATGCAATGATTATTTACAAAAATATAACTATAGGTTGAGAATATAACTATAGTTAGCTTATAGTTATATTAACAAGTTATCAGGTTATATTATTTCATGTGTTGTGAGGACTCAATTATAGAAAAGAAATTTCAAGAGGAAGGACAACTGAATCATTGGATTAGGAGGAGTTAGCGTTAAGACTTATCCTCACTACAGTTAATTCAAGTAAGCTTCTTTAAGGTTTCTATAAACCTATGCCTAATAGCATATTGCATGCAAGAAAAACTATAGGATTAAGAAGGAATGAGCGATGAAGCTTTTAGCTAGATAGTTTATGTTTACTTATGTCTTTAACAAGCAAGAAATAACCAGAAAACCCCTAAAGAATTACTACTATTTTGTAACCAGAAAAAAAAATATAGTAAGGTTCATAGGTGTTATTGATTAAGATGGTTTCCTTTGTTGCAATTGGAGACTATATCATCACGTATATAGGTTATCGGTAGTCTGGGATATTAACCTTTATGCGTATATATATTTCCTTATGAAGACATGTCCCTTTTCAATATTTCTTCTGATTAAGATCTATTTGTAATAAAGAATAAAAAAATTAAAGCTTTACATGGGAGCTAATATATTAGAGTGTGTTAATTTCTTGAACTAATACATATTTATATATACATATATACATCTTCTCTTACACATGAAAGAGATAATGTCAAAGTAGGAATCTCCTAAGATTTAATGAGTTACACAATCTTTAGCAAATAACATTAACAAGACCAATTTATGCATGAAACTCACAAAATGTATACAATTGAAATGTAAGATATGTTAATATAGATTACAATTACTGATGTTTGGTATACTATATGTATACATATTTATATATTGATAATGAACTAGCAAAAGTCACTGAGCTAATTATTAAATTTGAATTAATATACTACTTTATATCTAAATTGAGTTGGTCAACTGGTAGATATATTGAAGACTGCATGTAGGTTATTAAACTATCCTTGGTTGTTGATTGAATGGTAACACATTGAGCTGATGTAAGTACCTAAAAATTACTTATAAGCATGTTATTACTTATGTATGAACTAGGTATGCACCAATCTTGAATGACTAAGGTAAATAAATTGAACTAGCTTAGAGATAGAACCAACATACCAACTAAATCTTTAAAAAAAAAAGAGCGATAGGTATAATGGAGTTAACATTTTTCACACAAATGGAACACATGTTCATAAACTTATCTATAAGTAATACTTATCTTAAACACATAACATGTCTTTCTTTATTGCATATAATTTTATTTCTTAATAGTCTATGTAGTACAAAATATTAAGTATAGCACAACACCCATATTTTCTACTCATCATTCTAGCATATCTAGCTCCAGTGGTCTTTATCGGTATGATCCTACAATGAGGCTAGGTCCTCTACATATGCTTTAGAAAGTAAGACAACAATCATCCTTCCTCAAACTCTGATAACAATCAAAGGATAGTTTGTCTATGGTTGTATTGATGACAGACTTTTGTAAGACTATAGTGAGTGCATGATTTGAATCCTAGTAGTGGAATATAGTCAATGTATGTCCTCACTATCACATGCTATATGTGCCACCAAGGGCATGTCCACTTGACCTCATTCTCAAGGATGGCTCTAATCCACTTAACCCAGCCATTGAAAGTCAACATCCTTACCTTGCTAAAGGTGTAAGCCCTCCTCATATGGCTATAAGATATGTATCTTTGAGGATCGCTTGCTAGTGGTATGAAAGAAGATGTTATATCACTACTCATCATCATTGTTGGTCTAATCTTCGTTTGAGTTAGGGCTAATAAACTACTCCAATGTTGTAGCACACTAAATGCTTAGTTAATTGTATGACATTAATTATCAACTGTCTGGACATCCTGGCATAGACATCACATGACTCATTCACATCATGATAGCAATCTTGCATTACATGATCATATAGGCATCTAAGACAAATATACATGTAAAAGCATCTTACATAATATATGTTATAGGTACTTATGTGTAGCTCCATTATCTCAACATTATAATATTGGTGTAGCCTAGTCATTAGCTGAGAGAATTAGAAAAATGCCAATGCATGAAAAGCTACTTACATGGGTGGTGTTCAAAGGTGCAAAGACAACTTCCTCTCTCTCTGGTACATGGAATGTCACCTCCCATGGATGTCCAACTCTATCATACAACTGTATATAGAGATTTTATAGCCATAAAAGCTATCCCTCAATGAAACCTTATGGATATATAAACCCAGGAGGTATCTCAAGGCTCATAGCCTTAATCTCTAGCACAACCCTAAATGTAGTGCTTCATGTTCTCTTAAGAGCACCTTTCCCTTAAGAGCTTCCATTAGCAGTGGCTGAGCCATGTAACCCTCTATTACTATTAGAGGTATCATATTGAACTTTAGATCCACCAACCTTGGTACTCTATCCCTTATAAGTGGATAGCTCTATAGGCCTTATCAGTCATGCCTTAATGAAAGTTAGATAGTCTATGGATGACTTTGATAAACAATCACTCTTAGGCATACCAATCAACGTAGTCATAATCTTTGAATCAAAATTGATACATGATGGATAGAATATCATCTAGGATGGTGTAGTAGGCTCCATATGTCTTTCTAGCCCCTGACACCAATCAATGATACGCTCTCCAAAATAAAAGAGTTGCTGCTTGGGACATTTAATCAATATGTACCACTTATCTCTCAAAGTAGATGTCTCAATGTATCCGAGTAGGGGCATATTACCCCATGGGCCAGGATGAACCTACATCTAACCAACATATGTTAAATAGAATCAATAAATACTTACTTAAGTGAGGCCATTAAGGTGCTCTCCTAATGCATCTAAATCTGTCTTTATCCTCTTGTATTAAAAACTAAGAGGTAACCCACTTGGAACCATTGGCTAGAGAAGTAGTTCAAACTTGTAAGCCATGATATGCAAGGTCAATATAATCAAATAAGTCATAACTAATCATGGTAGGATGATATAATCAAAGAGAATTGGTAGCATACCTAGATCGCTGGTCAACATCCAATGATCCTATCTCTATAATACCTGCTGTAGAGATCTAAACCATACATCAACTAAGCAAGATCAACACTGCTCTAGTAAAGGCTCTTTACTATTATCAAATCTCATAAGGCCTGTAGCATTAACATGTAGATGTTGTTCTGAACATCATTGAATAGTGTGTAACCCAATGCATACAACATGATTGTTCCCATTTTCATGATTGTTATCATTACATTCATCAAACTTTAGCCCTTGGTTTGTGCTTTCATATGGCATTGAATTGATCGATCTAGTTGTAAATTTTATTTACTACTAACGATTATTTGCTCATGTTTTGCATTATTATTCATGCATTTTTAGCTCATATTGCCTGAGGTTGACTTTTCCTGAGTGATCAAAATGTTGCTTAATATGTCAGATTATTGTATCATCAAAGATCTTTTGTAATATAATAGGCCTCTATTTTATTTCCCCCAACATGTATGATTTAACCTTATCTCATCATGTATCCCTTATCTTCCTTGATCCTTTTCTTCGAGCCATTATCATTAATTTTCATTTATATTGCTATGCTCATTTTATCATTGCTATATGATGTATGCTATGTCATACCACACTTATGCCATGTCATGTCACAGGTTATGCCTATGTCATGTCATCTCACATGTTATGCTTATGGTATGTCATCTCACATATCATGCCTATGCCATGTCATCCTTATGCCATATAATCTCATATGTTATGCCTATGCTATGTCATCTTACATGTCATACTTATGTCATATCATCTCACATGTCATGCATATGCTATGTTTCATGCCATGATGGCCATATCATATTCTACCATGCTATATTTGCCATGATTGCTATCATGCTATATCATGTTGTATGCTTATTTCATGTTTATAAAAGTCCCATCCATTGTTAACTTGTTTTGGGGCATTTTCCATTATCTTTTATTAATACAAAGTAGGTATCAATTTTCATAAGATGTTTAATTGGTTTCTCAGGTAAAACTCTACCAAAATCAACTCTCAATTAATTAAAACTTAATTAAGTCTTAATTAGGTAATTAGTGACTAATTAACCTTACTTAAATCCTAATTACATTTGGAAATCAAGGTTAGAGCTCATTAAGCATTGGTGAGTATGGATATACTTCTATTCTCTCTTCTCTTTTTGATTTTCTCTTATTTTGATAGGTTTGAATGGTGATTTTTGTTGATTTTGAATGCTATAATAGCATTTGAGGCTTCATAGTAGCCTGAATAATCTATGAGAGTTGAATAATTGGTTTTTCATTCATTATTTTGCTAAAACATGATTTTCTTTCAGCTAGCTAACTTTGTACGACGTATGTAATGCTTTGTGTGTTGCATGTAGTTGTAATTCTCATTATATGTATTACTTAAACAATTATATGTGATGTATATAATGATATAGGTTTGTTGAAACTTGATTTTTTCAATCATGTTTGCTTTATTTTTCAATTAATTTGAAGTTTCTAGTAGCATTTATAATCTCATAGTGATCCAAATCATATGGATTTATCATAAATTGCTTCAACTTGATTAATTTTTGCTTCAAAATTAATTTTTCAAAATAAATAAAACTTTTAGTTTGATTTTTTTTATAATTGATGTGATTGATATTAAATTGGGTGTTGATTATATCTCTAATTGATATTTAATGATATTAGAATCTTCCAATTTTAACTTTCGTGATCAATTTCATTGATTTTGATATTAAATCAATTCAAATTTGCTTAATTCTTCAATTAAATGCCACTTTTAATTATGATTTATCATACTTGGTTGGATATTGAATTCATTTATAAGTAATGCTACATAATCTTAGAATCTTCTAATTTATGTTTATAATCAATTTTTGCCTAAGCATTTTTTAAATTGATTTGCCAAATTGATTTTTCAAATCAAATGCCACTTAATTTGATTTTCATACCTTTTAGATGATTATAATTGACTTAGGAAGTAAATTGAGCCCAATTGACATTTATGAGTGATATTGGAAGTTTACTCGCATTTTCATGACATTCTCATGATCTAACTTGTGTTAATTGCATTTTTATGAATGTTACTGATACATTTAGTGGACCTTGATCATTGATTCATGCTTGCCTATAGCATCGAATTACTCAATCATGTCCCAAAATCCTCTTTGTTATCTAACATTGATTTTTGTATTTTTTATCATGCATTTTTATTCATGCTGCTCGAGACCTATATCTTGCCTATCCCCAAGTGGAATGGAGGAGATGTCACTGGATATCTCATTGTTGTATCATCAAAGATCATTTATAATATGATAGGCTTCTATTTTATTTAATTCCCCTTACATGTATTTATTATTATATTATACATGTATTCCGATATCTCTTATATCCCTTTTTATAGGCCATTATTATTATTGCTTTGTTGCTTAGCTTTATTTTATCTGCTACTATACTATATGTTATATTGTTATATTCATGCTTATGGATGCAATATGCTTGCCTAAGGATAATTAACCACTTACTATAATAAAAACTAATAACTCTAAAATGAATAGATTTTCACCACCCAACCCAATCTATGAACGATTTAACTTATTACTCATGTTATAGGTTAGTTGAACCATTTTCTGGAACCATATAGTGGTCATTTCATTCTATGTAATCTTACCATGATTTTGTATCATACCTTAAGGGAGCCCCTTGGGAAGATTTCCCTTTCACTCTAAGCAGGCCCCTGACATCCCATATTGTGTAGAGCTATGCTTATAGTGGCAACTCCACTAGGGAACTATCGTAAAAGTGTGGTGGCATTAAAAGTTAAGAGTTCCATATCAAATTTATGATATTAAGTGGATTAATTATGTTACATAACATGAACACTTTCATATGATATACTATCTTTGTCCTTTCTTAACCGGTTACTATAGGTGCATGAGTACCTTTGACTCCATTCAACTCATTGAGAAAGTAAGTCTAATTTCATCACTTATTGCCTAGTACTATGGATTGTTGATGATTCTTTTACTGGATAGAAGTGAGGTATAATCTTACATAGATGATTCCATTGAGTTGGATAGGTTATAGAAGCTTGTTTTACAGAACTAAACCCATGCAACTAATCATAGTAACATTCCAAATTAGAACCCTTATATCATACGTGATATAGATCTATGTCTTATCATGTTAGTGGATTTACCTAAATTTGACCTATTTCCCCACCTCATATTGCTCTACTAAAAGTTAGAATTCTGTCATAATTCTAAAAAGGTTGCAAAACATCATACCTATTCAATTGGCATTCTCTTACCATTAAAATATGATATTCCAAAATGTTGTCAAATTTTTATTGTAATGTCTCATATGATTTAGGAATTATCAAAATTTTTCTTGCCTCACATATTAAGAGTATTGCGCCTTGAGTTCCCAATGTAACTTTGAGCTAGTATCCCTCATAGGAGATTGCTTGCTTAATTATGGATGAAGCTTCACTTACCACTATTCAAAATTTAATTGACTAGTGAATGGCAAAGCTACTCTCCATTGATTTCAAAGCTCTCTTGTAATTACTAGATTTGAGAGGCTCTTAGCCTTGGGGAATATATCACTCCTTTAGCTATGATCAAGAATAAGGGGAAAATGATCAACCTCTATGATGTAAAGATAAATGATAACATTTTACTTCATATGCATGACAATCGTAAATCTAAGACTTCTATACTAGAATAAAAGATAGAATAGTTGCAATCCATTATGAAGACCAAGGGAATAGATTTTGATCTTGATTTTGATGCATTCTCTATTAAAGCTATCAAAGGATTACTTGCTAAGTTCAAGCTCCTAAACACTTCTAAGTACATCAGAATGGGAGATATAAAGAATCACCTTAAGATGCACACCATGTTGATGAGTATGATAGATCTTTCAAATGAGTAGATAATTTGATTATTCTTCATTTCACTTGAAGGACCAGTGCCTGCTTAGTATCATAGTTTGAATAAGGTAACCATGGCTGAGTAGAAACTAAAAAATTATTAGTCAGTCAGGACTCCCAAGGCTAGTAAGTTAGTGCCTAAGGCTCCTAAGCAACAGAAGGAAGTTGATGCCAACAAGATGTGATGCGGAACCCAATGACAGAGTGTCCTAAACCCACATGCACAATAAGATATAGATCTAATAGTAATATAAACTTCAACCCTATTGAACCCTCAAAATAAATATTATGGAAACACAAATTATTAAGTGATGGAAAAAGAGAAACACTACAATTAGATTGATAAGTTTACCTTAATTCCTAATGCAATTAGAAGAAAGCAAATCTTCACTCTCAATCTAATTCTAAAACATGTAAATAACATATATAAAGTAATAATTGAATTAATTGACTAAATTTTTTTAATGTAACTTGGAAAATAAATAAAATAAAGTAAAACTTACATGGAAATTCATGCAAACCAAATAGGCTAGAAATTGGTCTGATAACTATTCCTTATTGGGTTCTAAACAAGCCTAATTTATGATTAACATGCCTTACTCCTTGCAAGGCTTATAAAATAAGGTTAAGGCTTATATGATAAGACCTAAATAGCATATTTTAAGCTTTCCATACATGCCTCAAGCAGAGTTATAGCCTTAAACACCCTTTTAAGCTTAAAATAACACTTATAGAAGGCATGCTCTTGAAGCTCCATTATGACATTTTCTTGAATAAATGAGTTCATGGATGCTTTATACTTTTTTACATGTGACCTTATGATCAAACCACTTGAACGAGTAAGTGGTTCTTCCTTCTTAATCCTTATACTCTCTTGAACTCCATATACATATGGTAGATCCATATTAAGATGTCTTCTTAGGTTCATAACATGACTTGAAGTAGCAAGGTGTTCACTCCTCCCAATCTTGAGAAAAAGCCAAATGCTCCAAATAAACCAACAAAGGTAAGACTTATTATGGATGATGTTGGTCTTGGTAGTGCACTAGCTCAACTTACTGATAAGGGTGAAGAGGTTGCTTAGCCTAAGAATATAGTCATCAAGTAGTTGAAGAAGATGCATGCAAACATCAGTGTTTGGGACTTGGTGCGATCCTTCAAATAATATCAACGGGCAACCATTAAAACATTCTTTAGCATGAGAATTTCTACTTTAATCACTACTACAGAATGAAAAGTTAGTCAGTCAACAAGGAGTTATAGTCTAGCATGATCACCTTCTTTGATGCCAATCTGTCAATTAAAGCCATGCATCATAACAAGGCACCCTTCATCAAGGTGAATATCATGAACTATTCCACTTCATATTTCATGGTGCATGATGGTAGTCAAAAGGATGAATACTTTTGACTTAAAGGCATGATATTATTGATCTCACCATTGGTCTCTTTGATCTCAAACTTATTACAATCACTGTATTGGAGACAAAGCTATAGAATTTGGACATCGATGACATAATGCTTTAGAAGATCTATTAGGATTTTGCTACTCTTATTGAGTTCACTTTTGATGAGATTTTGTATGAGGATGATGATGTACCTATTTTCATACTTTTCAATGATGATATAATCCTATCAAAATTTAATGCAATGAAAATAATTTTTATTTATGTTTATGATATGTATCCTAATGGCATTATGCATGATCATGAACATTAACATATCACATATAGAAACTGTTAACATTAGTATAAATAACAGACCCTATGTTTTGATAAGAGAACTTAAATTATCATAGTGTTAAAATAACATATAAAAGTCTTTATTCTAGGCTAGGAAGACATATTGGGTATCAACAGAACTATTGCAAAGCATAGAATTCTGATTAAGCCTATCAAGTAAAAGCTACGTTAGCTCTTACTATAATGGGCCTAAAAGGTTAAGGAGGATATTTAAAAGTAGCTAGATGTCAAGCTCCTTGAAGTGGTTGATTATCCAAAATGGTTGGCCAACATGGTTTTAGTTCTTAAAAAAGATAATAGAGTTAGGTTCTATGTAGACTATCAAGATTTAAATAAGGCATATCTTAAAGATGACTTTCCTTTGCCTCATATTGATGTATTAATAGATAGTGCAACCACTAATGCTATGTATTCCTTTACAGATAGTTTTTCTGGGTATAATTAGATTCTCATGGCCATCATTGACAAGGAGTAGATGGTTTTCATCATAAAATGGGGGATCTATTGCTGTAATGTTATGCTTTTTAGTTTGATGAATGCAGGTGCTACCTATCAAAGGACTATAACTACCATATTGCTGTTGGTTTGTTTAGTGATTAAGTAGCGGAAGAAATTTAAAATTTTTATTTTAAAACAACAAACCAAAAGAAGATCTTTGCATCAAAACACAGAGAAACCAGTTTAGAGATTAGAAGTGACTGTTTGATAGTAACTCTTACATTCAATGCAGATGTCCTTCGTTCTTTATCTCTAAAGCATTTATGGTTGTAGCAAACCAAAAACCACCAAGATAGGCAGCCTCCAACAGTATCCACATGAAACAAGGAAGTCCAAGCAAGCAACCAATTGCTTCTATCTCCTTTCCTGTGAACTAGCAAAGAAAAAGAAGAAAAATCT
>CANYBF010056497.1:0-17084 GCA_948192965.1 Dalechampia spathulata
CTTCATCTTTTATTTATTTATTTCTTCAAAAATATAAATGACATAACCATCATAACATACATGTCATACATAACATAACATTGCCACATACATACATAAATTTTAGTTTCCATATTTACCCTTCACCTTTTTATGAAATGATATTTATGTCCTTAATTAGTACTTAACTTCTAATTAATTCTAACTTCATTTAAACTTCCATTTACATATCTTAACATATGCTTTCTCATATAATAACATTTCTAATATGTCAAAACATCACATATCACACATAAATTCCATCATTAAGCTTCATGAAAAGCATTCAACATCAACATGTCGAATTCATATCCATAATGCTTCTTATGCACATTTTCATAACTTTAACCATCTTTTCACTTTCTTTTCATTTCTTTCTTTATAAATTCCATGTCATATGGAATTACTTCACCTCTATATCATTTCATAATATTTTTCTCATCTCAATCATTAACGAATCACTCCTTTTGCATTCTCATAGCATAAACATGTCATATATATTTTTCTTATGCTTGCAACTTTTCTATATATATTCTCTTTCCATTATTCACCTATCAACTAAATAAATAATGTATGTATATACATAGTAATTCACATTAGCACCTTAAGAACATTTAATTCACTAATAATCACTCTTAAGTCCATTTTCATTTTATTACCATCTAACATGCATAAATCATATTCTTATCTTACCTTTATACATACATTCATAACTTTAAACATTAAGGATGGCCGAATTGCATGTATGACTTGTATATGCATCTATACTTGAATGCATGAGTGTGTAATGATATAAATAAGGGTAATTACTTATGACTTGTTCAAATATGATTCAATGATGATTAAATATTCATGATGAATAGTAATTTATTCCAGATGCTTAATTGGCCAAAAAGCATATGGAATTACTACTTACAATGAATGTAATGCTATAATATGAAAATGTGCAAATATGACTATCATGATTAGAAATTGAAGTATAACTACATGAAATTGATATGTATGAATTCCTTATGATGAGAAAATTTATGCAAAATGTAAATGGCTTTGCTAATTAAGTGAATAATGAAATTTGTCATATGTACAACAATGTTATATGATATCTATTTTCTTTATTCATGAGATATCAATTGATGTGGATTGTGAATAATAATTTATGGTAGAAGATTAATATTATACTTTATTAATTTCCATATTCATCATGACATTACGCATAATGCATATGTATCACATCATAAATCATTTACATAGACATTCATATTCATGACATGTCATACAGAAGATATAAGGTGGGAAACGAAAGAAATGATATAGAGCTATATGCTATAAAAGTGTACTGGATCAAATATTCTTGATTGGAATTAAAAATATGGATTCCTTCAGCAGAATCATATAGTAGCATTCCTGATTGGAATTAAAAATACTGATTTGATTGAATTTAAATTAATTATAATATTGAACTATAAAGATATCTAATATAAAAAGATATTAAGATCATGTGGAAATATTGGAAATAACAACATAAAATTTTAAATAAATTTATTGAAGTTAAGTGTAATGAAAATTTGATTGAAAAGAAAATGTAACTAAATCTTAGTTGATATAAAAGATTGATTTTGTTAAAGAATATGTTGGTTTGTTGATTAATATTGATGTATGATCGATATTATTTAAGTTCCTTTGAAATGAAATTCTCCTTCTATTTATAAGTATCAAAAAGGTTATTATCTAATTTTTCTTATGCTTAGATGTATCAAAAGATTGTCATTTAATTTTTTAATTTGTAAATTCCAGCCATAATTTGTTAAAATGAAATATAAACCTTGATGATAAAAGAAATTGTTAAAAGCTACCCACGTATTTGTTCATCATAATTTTCATAATTTCTTCATATTTTCCCTATCACAAAGCAGAAGACATCAATCTAGAGTGACTTAAGAACCACTTTTTATACTAGAAGCTAATCTAAATTTCACCTTTTATTTTCATGTTTATTCTTTTTAAGCAACAAACATAGGTTCTTCAAGTAAACTTAACCAATTTACTTAAATTGTAATGAATGAACGAATTTATTATTTTATGGTCTAATCAACCTTGAAATTGATATACAATAAAATTGATATAAATAAACTTATTTGACCTAATTAATATAAACTTTAAATTATTAGATGAAATAAAATTTATTCTTTTTGATTACTTATTATTAATCTAGTTAAAATAACTATTTTTCAAAATAAATATAATTTTTATTTATTTAAAAGTATGTTGATATTCTTTGTAGAAAGAAAAACTAATGTATCTCATCTTAGATAAATTAGAACTTTCTTTCTCTCTTGCTTATTAAAATAAATCTTTATCTTGTTTCATCCCTTTCTAATCTTGAAAAAGAAATTGTTCTTACATAATTTAGTAATTGATGATGATGGTGATTAGATAGTGATAATAATGTATTAACATTAATTAAAGAAGATAATGGCAATACTTTGGGTAAAGTATACTAAAGGCTACTAAACTTTACTTATTTTTCAAAATGGTTATCAAATTTCTTTTTTTTTTTCTTTTTAACCACCTAACCTCAATTTTATTTCATAATGTCCTGAAAAGAATTTTGATGAAATTTAGCTTATGTTGCCATTAAAGAATGAATATTCTTGAAATATTCTTCATGTCAATGTTGCATCAATATTAGTTTACAATAATTACATATGCAAAAAAATTTTCACCTATTTTAAAAATTGATACTAAACTTTTATATAGAAAAATTAATATAATAAATAATAAAAAATTAATTCAATGCTCACATAATAAATTAACTATTATACTCTTTAAAATTTTTGCAATAATTTTATTAAAAAAAGTAAACTTTTAAATTTTAAATGATGAAATAATTGTTGGATGTAAATTATTATCTTTTATTTGATAATAATTAAAATATCTTTTGAGGTAAATTATAAATGCAATAAACATATTTTATGTTTTCTAAACTATAGTTAAATTTTTTAAAATTTTTTAAATAAATAAGTTGTAAAGTTAAATATTAGAATTATATCCAAATTAATTTTTGGTGAACAAGTAAATTCTTGGAAAGTTTCTGAATAATTTTATTAAAAATATAATTTTTTAGAATTTAAATGGTAACTCACGTATAAGTATGGGATTTTGAGAAATGCTTTGGTAGCTTCCAATTTTATTCTCTAGGATTTTCTATAAGGTGGAGGGTAATTCTTATGGTTGATGTGGGAGAGTTAATATAAAAGATTGTGAGATTGAATTTTATGTTCAATTATCTAATATTATTATTTTATTATTATCATATAATGAAGAATTGATATTTTTCCATGAATGTAGGCAATTTGATGTTAAATCAAGTAAATCTTAGGGTTCTCTTTTATTTCTAGTTTTATTACTTTTGCATGCTTCAGTTTGATCAACTTTAGATGGATATGGGTGCTTTTTTGTTCTTAACAAATGGTATTAGAGCTTGGTCTATTGGGCAAAGATGATGATTCTATAAGGATAAACGTTAAAGTTGATAATTTATATAAAGTATGGAGGTAACATCAAAAGTTCTTGTGTGGATTCAAGATGGCAAGAAGATGTGGCTTATGGGCATAACTCATGAAGTGATAACATATTTCTTTTACCAACACACTTTTGTATGATGTATTTGGTTTTGTAAACTCTTAGTGGCAAGGTGTATTTGATTATAAGCATACAATTTTATCATTTGGATGTTGAAAGATACAAAGAGGGAAAATATAAAGAAGAATTGAGATTAGTAGCATCTCACTGTGACGTATTTCAATTGTGATTAAAATTGTTATTCAGACAATTTATCAATATATTAAATCTAATGTGAAAGAAAAGGGGGTGTCTTTACTTTTTTTTGAGTGTGACTCCCGTTGGTCTTAAAACTAAGTTTTGTATGCTAACAAAAGTAATATTAGGCCTAAATTCAAACCAAAAAATAGAGTTGAATCAATGGAGGCCGAAAATTCCCACATTCATAATCTCAACAAGGAAGTAATTTGGTTTGATATTTTTAAATCTAAAAAATATTTGATTTGATTAGAGTTTTCAATTCAAAAATTGAAAAAATGTTATCAAAATTCAGTCAAATTGAACGGATATTTGAGTTTATTCGTAAAATTTATATCCAAAAGAGTGTCGGGTTTAAGTTTAGAAACCAAACATCTCTAAGTAATATATTAATAGGACCTGCGAATCAGAAGACACTAAATGCAAGAAAGTAACAGCTTCAGGTTGGAATTTACAACCAAAAGAACATAAATCCGATGCTAAAAATTGACAGAAGAGAGCCAACATTCTCTTCACAAAGAACCTGAATAATCACTGTCACACTACAGAGGCAGGCAGCTAGCCCTCTCATATATAATACTCCACTCACCAACTCACTTAAATAAGTTCCTATTATAGCCACATACTGATTTTCTCACATTTAATGCATCCTTCCCCACACCATCACTTCTCATAGAAATTCTTTAATGAATCTTATCCATCGATCAATTACTAATATTTTGATACGTGTTAAATTGATTTAAGAAAATTTTTTATCTACTTCACAACCCGTTATGTAATAATTTGGAAGTGAAGCGGGTGTTCTCTCTTACCTAACTTTGGCTTCAGCAAGTGGGTTCGTGAGACATGAAGAAATCTCTTCCAGGAGTTGGGTCTCATAGCACTGAAAGTAGTAGCGATTCGGATGGCATTGATCAAGGCTTCAACCAGAGAAGCATCATAGTTCCTCCTAAGATCATAGCCATGGCTAATAGCTTTGAGAAGAAGGATCACTCATGGTAGAGTCTAGCTGGTTAACTTTTTGGTTGTATCGGATAGCAATGAATTTTTGTTGTTTATGTTTGTATGCGTACATATATTTTCATATCACTTATATCTTGATGATTTCTGTTCTTCTCTGGTATTCTTTGTGGATATGACTTCTGTTTTCTGTTTGGTGATATGGGCTCATGCAGGTTCGTTACTTCACAAATTCCAACAGATCTATCCATTCAAGTTCAAGACATCACTTTTAGTGTTCACAAGGTAACTTGGAGATGATAAAAGAACAGAAAATTCTTTATATTTTTCTCACATGCAATTGAATAGAACAAATGAGAACTGCGAGGTTTCTATGCTTAGCTCTATGCATTTCCTGTGTTCTTTGGGAATTTTAGGATGACGTAGAGACAAGGACAAAGAGATCATCCCTGCCTTCTTTATAAGATAATCATGGAAAATTAGACTTGAAACATTTCTATATCGTTGCTATTGTTGATCACCTTCCCTTCTCATTTCACGTTTCAAAAGAATGCTAACCATGCTTTTGTCCTTAAAAGTCCCTAGTTGACTCCAAAATTTGGCTCTTAAGTTACTTGAGAAGACTATTAAAGAGCGTTTCAAAATACAATGATAAATTACTAATTTTCAATACGATGTTGATTAACTGCAACCTTAAAAATGAACTATTCATCATATTAGATGATGTTATTTCAAAATGGGTATTGAATTTTGACCATTTTCTTTACTTGCAGGAAATCGATCTACATTAGACTTGCTCTCCTCTTGCATCTAATAACCTTTCTTAGCTTGTATTCAGATCTTTGGCCAAATAAACTTATCGCTTTGCTGACAGATTCTTTGTTTTTTTGGTTCTGAAACAGTTTCCTTTAGTATCAAAATGTGGCTACATAGGACGTCTAGAACTTCAACCTTCCATTTCAAATTTTGGGTATGAACTGAAGCTTGAAAACTTCCCAGGCGGATCAGAAATTTTTGAAATCATTCTGAAGTTCTGTTATGGCCTTCCTTTGGATTTGAATCCTAATAACATAGCTCTACTCAGATGTGCATCAGAATTCCTAGAAATGAGTGAAGAACTTGAAGATGGAAACCTCATCTCAAAGACAGAAGCTTTCCTTACATTTGTAGTTCTTTCTTCTTGGAAAGACACCATCACTGTTCTCAAGTCCTGTGAAACTCTCTCTCCCTGGGCAGAAAATCTCCAGATTGTTAGAAGATGTTGCGAATCAATCGCATGGAAGGCATCTAGAGACAATTCCACTATCGGAAGTGTAGCAAATGAAGACGGGTGGTGGTTCAATGATCTGGCCAGCCTCAGAATTGATCATTTCACAAGGATTATAACCGCAATAAAGGCAAAAGGAACAAAACCAGAAATCACAGGCAAGTGCATAATGCGCTATGCATCAAACTGGTTGCCAGGGATGAATGTGGAATTAGAAGGACTAAGAGGTTACGGATATGGAAAAAATGAGTTGCAGTTCAGTATATTGAGTGGAAGGAAAGAAGATGATGGTGTTGGACACAGCAAGGAGCAAAAAACCATAATCGAAAGTATAGTAAGCTTACTTCCTCCTCAAGAAGAAGCTGTTCCATGCAAGTTCTTACTGAAAATGTTGACGATGGCCACTGTTTATTCCGCATCTCCAGCTCTGATTTCAGAGCTAGAGAAAAGAGTGGGCTTGACATTGGAGAATGCCAGTGTGGATGATCTTATGATTCCTAATTTTACAACAGAAGATCATGGGAAAATGAAGTGAGAATACTAAGTTCCCTCTCTCCATATGATAGCCTGATTGTGGTACACAAATAAAGGAAACATGAAAATAGTAAAACAGATTTGCTCTGACATAGTTTTCTCTACCTAATTGCTGTCAAAAAAAAATTGTGCAACAGGCAACCTGAACAACATACAATGCACAACACAGAAGTAGTACAACGGATTGTGGAATACTTTTTGATGCATGAGCAAGAGCAGCAGCAACTGCAACCAATGTCAGGCAAATCAACCGTAAGTAAGCTAATGGACAACTACCTGGCTGAGATTGCAAGGGATCCAAATCTTTCTATTACCAAATTTCAAGTTTTGGCAGAAGCACTACCAGAAAATGCTCGAACCTGTGACGATGGTCTCTACAGAGCCATTGATACCTACCTCAAGGTTTGCTGTTTTCCTTTAGCTCTCTCTCCCTCTCTCTCTCTCTCTCTCTCTCTCTTTCTCTCTCTCTCTCTCTCTTTCTCTCTCTCTCTCTCATACTTCGGCTTTGCAGACTTACCAAATGAAAATCTAACATACTTTCCAGACTCATCCTTCACTATCAGAGCATGACCGGAAAAGGCTATGCAAAGTGATGAACTGTGAAAAATTATCGCTAGATGCATGCATGCATGCTGCACAAAATGACAGGTTGCCTCTAAGAACCGTGATTCAGGTAAAATTTATAAATTTGAAGACAATAAATTCATATTAGTGAACTGAACAAAGTCTTTCCAGGATTCACATACAGTCAGTGAAGTGATTTACTCTCACTGAGCAGTAAAACAAAAGACAAAGCTCAGTTACTGAGAACTATACAATAGGATCCAGGACTTATATTTCCTATTGTTAGGGGGGAAAACAAAACTAATATAAACAAATGTATCCACTACCTTATTTATAGCAATACAGATTAAGAAAACAAGTCAGAATGTGATAGGTTATGGCAAAAAAGTAAAAAAAGAAAGAAAATTGCAAACCTTATAGATGACCATACTCGAGGGCTAAATTTTCTAGATAACACCAGCATATCATGCCCACTGGATTAAACATATTTTTTCAAGCCCTAGATGCATCATCTGTCGGGTGAATTGTACAGAATGGTACCGTTTTTACCTCTGATTTTAAAATGATCACTAATTTTCAATTTATTTTTTTTTGGTTTATGAACTATAATTTTTTTCAACAAGAGGTTTTCTAATGAATAAATGCACACGTGACCAACTGATGGAGGAATATTCCATGACATGACATGCATGGAAGGTTGACTACCATGTAAGCAAACCAAATTAACATGTCAGAAAGGTTGAGTGCCAAGTCAGGTGAACATGAATATGACACATGTTTGCCACATCATTCATGTATGTCAAGTCAATGAATAGAAATATAATACGTGTATGCCGCATCATTGAACATGATGTGTTATACAGGTGGAAAACATGGATGATGTGGCATACACGTGTCATGTTTCTATTCATTAATGTGGCACTCAACCTTTCTGTTTGCCATGTCATGTAATATTCCTTCTCAGGTAGCCACATCAGCAAAAAATAATGAAAAAATCATGTAATAACATCCCGTTGAAAAAAAATTGAAGTTCAAGTATCAAAAAGAAATAAATTGAAAATTAATGACCATTTTAAAATCGAACGAAAGAATAATATCATTCCATATACTTCACCTACTCAAGTCTAAAATAGTTCTCCTTAGAAGCCATCTCAACTAATGCACAAACATTAATAATAATAGAGGCTTGGTTATGTACAATGTTGCAGACATGCTAGAAAGCACAGAAACAATAGCCTGTTCTCCAAATTCTGACGCTAAAACCATGTACTATTCTTGGTATGATAACTTCTTTTCAAATAGAAACCAAACAATCAATTAGAATTTAATCCACCAATTTTTAAACCTAGATTACATATAGGAATAATGACTCGAACAAATAGTCATTTGCTGCAATCACATACCAACTCCTAGCCATACAAGCTCGCTAATCAAGAATATAGAAACAACAAAAAAAATTTCTCAATCAGGCAGAGAATGGACATGCAGGTGTTGTTCTCGGAGCAAGTAAAGATGAGAGCAGCAATGAGAGGAAAAGAGCCAGTTGCAAGCGGCAATAACTCAGAACAGGAGGTAAGCCAATCATCAACAAAAACAGAGATCATCACGTTGAAAACAGAACTAGAAAATGTGAAAACAAAGATGACACAGCTCCAGAGAGATTACTCAGAACTGCAACATGAATATGCAAAGATAAACAACAAGCATAGAAATATATCAAGCTGGAATTTCAATTGGAAAAAGATCAGGAAATCATCCCTTTTCAGTAGAAAAACAGAAACAGATGAAACCAACGAGAGTCAGCAGAGATCAAATTCAGCAAATCCGCCGGCAATTAGCACATTCAACATCAGAAGAAGACAATCCATATCATAGTCTTGCAACAGAAAATAAAAGGGGCAAAGTACCGATTGAAATCAAGTCTAGTTTACTCTATAGTGCCACTACTTTCTTAAGGTAATACTTAGTTCATCGCTAGGAATCATGTTTGCCAGTATCCTGCTTGTTTAATATTCCAATTAAAATCTTTTTAGGTCCCAAAGAGATCAACAGGAAAAAAAATTGTATATCTCATATACGATTCCACTAAGTTTCTTGGTGTAGTCAAAGCATTCACGAAATTTAATGATAGTTTGAGGTTAGACTCCAATGTTTAAAAAGGCTCAAGGCACAAGAGGGTCCCGGAGCCTAGGCACTAGGCACAAGCATGCACCTAAGGTGGGGTGCAAAAATAAAAATAAATAAATAAAGTTACTTATAATGAAAATTGATCCCCTCTAAATTGTTTATATTAGAAGTTATTTATATTCACAAGCCAGATTAACAAATTATAATAATAGATTACAATATAAAAAATAAATGACCATTCTAAGTGTAAATGAAATAATATTTAATATGAGTATATAAACTCATGCATTTTTCAATTAAATCATTTATTTACAAGCATTCTATATCAATATATTTTATAATAAAAATTTTATTAAAAAACATTTTATATAATTATGCTAAATTAATTATTCAGTTATTAGTTATATGAAATATTTATAATATATTTTTTTGAACCATATTTATAATCTAGTTGAAAACCCAACAAAAGCTTAAATTCAAAATAATATCATATAAAACAACTTTATACCATTGATCTCTAATGTTTGTTTTAATCTCTTATTTATAAAACTAAAGCCTAATAGAAGTTCAAACAGTTTCCAAATTAAAATAAGAACTTAGCTACACTACGGTGGCTTTGCCACTATTGGTGTTCTCGTATGAAGAGAATCATCTAATTGAATCACAATTTTGACAACTTCGGCATCCACTCACCTCCAGAACCATCGATGGAGGTGATAAGTGATGAGATGAGACCATTATGGTCGAACACAATGACAAACAACTACTACTTTAGAACCCAAAATACAAAGGCACGGAATAGAATAGGTAATATAACAAGCAACAGAACAAAATGCAAGGGAACATCCAAGAAAGAACACATGTTACCATCACAGTGGATCTAGGAGAAATGGTTAAATAGAAAAATCAAGGAGAATACTTCTGGGCTGAACATATAGCTTGTGTTTCATAATGCAACATAAATATTCATGCCAGCAAATGTATAAGATGAAACCTGAACACCAAACTTGACAATTCTAAAGGTTTACAGCCACATAGAATGTTAAGCAACGATAAACAGTAGTTGTAATCATCTGTTATCAATCCCTCTTCAATCTGCAACAGGCTCATGCTTAAACATTTAACCAAAAATTTCAACAGCTTCCAGTTTGATAACAATAGCAAAAGAAGGGGTTTTATAAATAAGCACAATACTTATTCATATCATAAAGCAGTTAAAACATGACCGACAAAAAGGTTCAACTAAGGCTCTAAAAGTATCACAAGAAACTTGGCAGAAAATAAAAAGGAAAGCACTACCCAGAACTTCTCATGCTGCTCCATGGAAACTTAGTATTGGTATTGGCATGATTGCCCACATTAAAATCACGCCCTCGTCTCCGATTTCTCTTGTCATTTCCAAATTTCTCTTCTTTCGTCATCTGCTTCTTCTCGTCAAGCCAATGCCTTTGACCTTCACCATCATCTACGATACTCGACGACCTTCTCTGCTTATTCAATCTCTCTTTCTCTTCTTCGATAACCCGAAGAGGAAATAGATCGGGAGATATCGAAAGCGGGCTTTTCAAAGTCACGTAAGCTTTCTTATAGTCTGGTTTTGCGACTAGCAACCCACCGCGATGCTTTTTTTTGCCTTCCATGTTAAGCGTACGGACCTTATCAACTTCAAGACCATACAGAGATTCGAGAACGCGTTTGATTTCGATTTTAGATGCAGAAGGGACAGTTTTTAAGGCAAATTCTTGAATGTTGTCGAAGGTTTTTGGCATTAGGAGTTTGATGGGTAGGTTTGCGAAGTGGATTACTCTTCTTCCCAACCTGCCTGCCATCTGTTTGTTGTTTTGCCTCACTGAGTCAGCTGTCCAGAAGAAATTGACCTGAAAAACACGAACCGCCTTCCGCTTCGATAGCTGCTCTCTTTTGTTGCTTCCCCTGATGAGGAATGTATTTGGGTTGCGGACTTGAGCCCGTGAATGGTGACATAATGGGCCAGAATATCTTCACTCTTATCTCAA
Source organism: Dalechampia spathulata (assembly GCA_948192965.1). Lineage (NCBI taxonomy): Eukaryota > Viridiplantae > Streptophyta > Magnoliopsida > Malpighiales > Euphorbiaceae > Dalechampia > Dalechampia spathulata. Next base: position 11,305 of record CANYBF010056497.1, read on the forward strand.
TTTTTACGAAAATGATTAATTAGAAAAATCCGAGATTTTAAGATATGTTTTGGATGGTTTATGGGAAGGAAATTGACATGATGATAGAACTTAAATATTTTATTATTTGATTTTTTAAAAAAAAGGTACATTTAATGGAATTGTAAAATCCTACTTTTGTTCGAATGAGAGAATATAAAAATCTGGTGAAATTTTTAACATTCTATTATTTTATCATAAATAATAAATTTTAAATACTATTAAATCAAACAATAAAATATGAAATTTCATATTAAAAGTTTCCTTAATTTTAATTTAAAAACCTTTAATATGATATTTATCTAATTCATCTTTATAAAAATTACCTAGAAAGTTGGCTTCCTATTTAAATTTGAAAAATTATAATAAATTTCATATTTTTAGTTTTATTTTTTTGATAGATATCAAGTTAATTGAGATTTAAATTTCTATTAGATTGAAAAGTTAAAATAATATTTATGTCCTTAGTGTCACATCATTTTCTTATTCGACGATTTCTTTGCTTTTCTGATGGCATTTAAGTTAGTTTTTCAATTTGTGATTGTGCATTTGTCATTTGTTTTCTTAATTTTGTTATTTTGTTTTTATTTTTTATTTGATTTGAAGACCGATGTTACTCCACTTATTCATTTTTCACATTCTACCATTGACCCACACAGAGACTTGGAATCAACAAACAAATGCATTCAATTCAAGGGTTCAGAAAACAAGCTATCCTTTCTTCCATTTCCTTGTAATCAGGAGTAATGTCACTGTTGTTCATCAATTTTGTGAAACCGCCTTTATGCTCTACCCTATTACAGGTTAATACACCTTTAGATAAAAAGAAAAAAGCCTCGCCAAATTGGACAAGCTAATAATTCCCCATCTGTTCATGATTCTTTCTGTTTAACTCGATATGGATACTTTTGGTATATTGAAATGCTGCTAATGACAAGTGGCAGAGCCAAAAGACAGTACATTGAAGGCGGTTTCCCTTCAAAAATGAACTGCAGCATCGCTGTCACAAGAAGTGCACAAACAATGACAAATCCCTGCAAGCATAGCAACATTGTAAGGTCATTTCTTTTCAAGATTTCCAAATAGTGTTTCTCCTCAATTGCCAAAGTTTCACTGGACAGGTCATTCATGATAGAATCTGAGAAACAAGATGAAATAAGCTCCATGTTCCATATTATTAAAATTGGTCTTATATCATCTCTTTTTACAACCATATTTACCTTTCTGACACCGCCAGCACGACTTGTCACAAGACCAACAAGGATGCCTCCAAGAGCATTTGCTATAACTGGAATCTGAAGCACATAAGACATGATTCATCGGTTTGAAGTAATGCATGATTACTACAATAGGATTATGCACAATAAATATGATAATTGTTAAAGCAAGATAATTCGTTAAGCCTATAAAGTGTTCCATACAAATAATTTTTACTGCCAAATGTCCCATAGTAATGTTACTTATTTCCTATATTTTCTCACAAGCCTATTCAATAGGGTGAAAATATTTTAAAAACACGCCATCACCATGAAAATAAGCACACTAAATGACATTATTAATGTTAGGATACATTATGGTAAACTGAAGAAGACAACATTCCAATACCTAAGTATTGTGATAATACTTTTAACAGCAGACCGGAAAGCACAAGCTTCCCAAATTCTATATAGAAGACAACATATAAGCAGGTGGTTTACATGATATATTTCCCATTTGTTTCCTTTTAAAGTGTGAAACAGAAAACCTCCACCAGTCCTGTACCATCTGTTCATTTCTTAGTTACTCTAAGGGACCGTCTGTTTTTTGTTGAGAAAACAGTTGCTAAGATCCTTACCATAGTCAGTGGCGTCCAACCGTGAAAGAATCCATATTTTCTGATAGCTTCACCATCTGGAGACTTGATGGTACTGGCCAATAAACACAAGCTTCCAACTACAGACATTTCTACAGTCATCAAGTATGATGAGTGTTTTTTAACCTGTAATGGAAGGGTAGATGTAAGCGCGGCTAGGAAGCCACTGGCCACAGTGCTATAGAATCATTTAAACAACGGCAAGGAAGCTTCACAAACCTGAGAAGCCCATTGGCATAAAGCAGAAGCAAGACCAGAAAGAATAGAAGCAACCAGGACAGGGACAATACCAAAAAATAATATTAGATCAGGATTGCTACTACCGGAGCCTTTGCTAGATCCTTCACCAACACTTAGAAGAACAGCTGCCATTATCAATAACAATAGAGCACCAATTTGTTGAATCGACTGCTTCTGCCTGCAAAAGCCCTCCATTGTTTAGGATAAAGGAAATTTGTTTCTGAAGGCAAACAACAAAGTTCACTTTCTCCTGCTGTTATCAGCTGTAAAGATCATTTCTATTCAGCAAAATGCTTGATAGCTGAAATACTTCATATCTACAGGAAGTAGATCATTCTAAGAAAAGATAAATTCATATTAGCTTCAGCCTCCATGATAGTTGGCAGCTTTATATGGTTATCCTTGTCCAGATGGTATTTCAAGAATTTTCAAAACACCAAGGAACACAAGATAAAACAAATCATGCCCCTGAGTTAATGAAACATTGAAAGAACTCAGCTGCTACCGCAGAAGGAAGTTTGAGATCAATCAAGTCCACATGAAACGTAAACTAATTTCCCAGATAGTGAAAAAGTGAACCCTGACCAATGAAACCCATCATTTCATGCAGAGAAATATTCAAACAAGATATAGAACTGTCAAAGAAAATAGCAATAAGAAACGTACCTTAATATTATATAAGTAAACAATGCAGTGAAAAAGATTTTTGTCTGATTCAGAATTGAAAAGGTGAGCGAATCAAGATTTTTGTAAGATATCTGCAGCAAGCTGTTTTGCAGCGCGTAAATTGCTGCAGGAAGTCCCGACGCAGTGAGAGAACCAACTAAAGTCCATCCACTGTATAACTTCTTCAAGCTACCATCATTTGCCATAAGAATTAGTGCAAATATTACCTATAAGATGGATATCACAAGTAGGGAAAAAGCATTAACAAGGAATAAAATAACGGGAAAACAAAAACAAGATTCATGTAAGAAATGAAAAAATGTTGGGTGAACCATTTTCGTCATGTATTTTATAGATTAACAAATTACATTATGACATGTATCACTTGTTATTAAGTGACGTGATTATATTAATTAGTATATAACTTACATTGACCATATCCATTGAATATCAAACAACGTAGTCATGCCACCAACAACAATGGCTGATGGCATGATTTACTTTATTAACCTATTGTCAGGATTTACCAAATACTTTATGAAATTACTACGTGAATTTACCTTAGCTATCTCGCATGTTAAGACCAATGTAGTCACAATAACTTCTCGTCTGCATTAAAACTCAACATCAGCTATGACTAAAAGATCCATAGCGCATAAGCTAATATATGAATCACAGAATTTAGCTTAGAAAATTAAGTCACATACGTGTTCAAAGTGCGATTATAATAAACAAAAAAGTAGAGTTAAAAAAAACAAAATAGAAACCCTACACCATACCAAGTTTAGGGAACGTGCATCAATATGATGCTCATATAGTCTTGTTTTAGCATAAATCATGTAATTTTATTCTATTAGAGAATGGCGTACAATTTAGTCAATTAGATGACATTCAAAATGTGAAAAAAAAAAGGACAACGAAAGAAAACAGAACAGAAGTAGAGGAAATTAAAGGTTACCCGGTAAAACGTTTGGCGATAAGCGGCTGAGCTCCGTATTGTAAAGCGAGCAAAGAGGAGTACAGCAATACCCTAGAACTCATGCCATCGGCGGATCCTGAGTTGTTTTCTTTACGCTTTGCCGCCATAATTGGCGGACCAGAGGAGTTTCCCGGTTATTTTATTTTGTCGCCGACTCCGATTGGCTACGACTTGTGTCGTACAGAGGTATTTCAGGATCAAAGAAATATTCTTTTATTTTCCTTTTAGCTGCTTTGCGTGGTCCCCGAACTTGATGACTATACACGACGTCGTAGTAGCGAATTCTTTTGCTTTTTTTCTTCTTTCGCAGTTCCCCTATTTAGGGTGCAAAGAGGAGAGAGAGAATCATGAATCACTCAGAAATAAATATAAATTAATTAATAGAGTTTATTTAACAAAAAAAATTAAATTCATGTAAGATATTATTAAATTAAATTATTTATTATTTATTAATTTAAATAAAAATAATTTAATTTTAAATATATAATTTATATATTTGTAGCATTATAGATGTAAAATTTTTTTAAATTTAATTATTAATATAAAATTATAATTTTTTATATAAAATTATAATTTAATTACTAAAATGAAATAATAATTAATTTTATAATTTACATTTATTAAATTCATTAAGATTAACTAAATTCATTCAAGTTAGCTTGTATCCTAATTTTTTAAGGGTTTATTGATTGATTTTTAAATTTATTTCGATGAATGAATCATATTCAAATTTTATCCAAATTATATCAATTTATATATTAAATTTAATTAAAAATTACAACTATTCTATCATGTTTGTTAATTTTTTATTAATTTTACAATATTGATTAATTATATTTAAATTGAGATAAATAGATTTTATTAAAGAGAAATAATTAAAATTATAAAATTTAATAAAATACTTTTAGTTAAGAAGTCAAATAAATATAAATTAAAATAAAGTAAAATAAAGTAAAAATTGATTAAACAAATACTATTTTTATCCAAAAATAATATATATTAACCAAAAGTACTTGAATTACCCTTTGGATTGGAAACCATCTAATTTAGGAAGTAGTTCACAAATGAATCACCAACTGAGCAAATTTGTTTGCTACCTTATTATGTTCTATACAAATAAAATTAAACAAAAAATATAAGAGATGCTTCAAAGATTTATGGATGTATTTCAAAAATGTAGTTTACCCTTGGAACATCCATGGAAATTCCAAGGTTCATTGCTAATAGAAAAGCTTCTGCTTCTACTAATAATAAAGAAGATAACTTCTGTTTAACTATTACTACATTATCAATAAGCTTTCCATTGAAATTATTATAGACAAACACAAGACCTACATTATGAGAATTATGTATAGAGGTAATATTAATAGTGAATTTAAATACGCTTAGATTAGAATCCTACATGACTAAGACTTAAAATTCATTCATGAATTGTGAATAGAATTCAAAGCCATATGAAAACTCTCCCATGCATCAATTGCCATTTTAGCTACTTGAATAAGATTAGATTTTATTCCATTAAAAATCCAATTGTTCTTGCTTTTCTAAATCATCTAATATGTATTCATAATTATACCTAAGATATCAACTTCTTTGGATGGATTGATTTTATCAAACATGTTTTTGAAACCAACAATTAAAATTAAAAAAACCTATTAGATTTATCTTGAAAGTTAAAGGTGAGGTAAATTATATTAACTTAGCATGCTCATAGAAAAACAATATATGATCAAGTGTCTCCACTTCTACGAGATAAATACTGATGTTGACCTGACTTTTCACTTGTGCGTTACAATTTCAGGTTTTTGTCGATCGACTTGGTACAAGTTATTGATGTTGAAATTCCTAGAACCACTGGCAACACGTGCGATTTATAGTGGTTCGACCAAACTCTTGCCTACGTCCACTTTCTCCTAAGTCTCAACTTAGGGTTCCACTAGAATCACAATCAATTTACAAAAGGATTCCCAAATGAATCCAATACCCCAGTGTTTTCAAGGCTTACACTCTAACCTTTACAATATT
>CANYBF010056545.1:0-32158 GCA_948192965.1 Dalechampia spathulata
ATATATATTAAATAAAAAATTATTTTATTATTTTTATTTATTAGATTAATCTTTATATCTATTTTTTATAAATTTTTAAAAGTAATATTTATCTTTATATAAATTTTAAAAAAGAATATTTATCTTTCAATTAAAATTAAAAAACTAATACTTATGTTTATGTAAATTTTAAAAAATAATATTTATCTTTAAATTATTAAAATTAAAAGGGAAGAAATAGATTTCTATTTTCACTTCCTTTTCTTCCCACTTTTAATATGTATATGATATAAATATTATAATTCCTTATTTCGATAACATAAAAATTTCTAAATTTATTATTTTTAAATATTTTTTTGAACCTTCTAATTTTATCGATAATTAACTAATTTTCTCTAAATATTTTATAACATATAATAATTATATTATAGGTCTGTGGTATGTATGTTTTTCTCGGTGGATGATTTGAAAGATAAAACGGGTCCCATCCCACGGGTGGATCCTGCATTCGGTTTCCAGTTTTGGGATTTCTCAAGACCTTCTGAAAAAGTGATTTTTCTTTTCTTTTATTTTTTTCTAAAAAATATTCCATACCTCTAATCATTACTTGTACTCATTTAAATCCAGCTATTACAATTAATATTTTTTAAAAAATTAAAAATATTTAAATAAAATGAATAATTATCAACAATATAAAATTAAAAAATTCATTTAATTTAAATCATCAATATTAATATAATCATAAGATATTTGATATATATTTAATATAAAATTTAAATATAATTATTAAAATTTAAATGTTTAAGGTTTGGAAAGCGTAAGTCAAACCTTTTCACCATTTTTTTTATATAAAAAATTTATTTTCCATAATGTCAAATATTAATTATGACTTTTTTAATTTATAAAATATACTTTAAATTTCTTTTTTCTATCATGATTTACTCACTGGATGTGAAGCGTCCAGTGTACGCGCCACGAAGGAAAATTTAGCTTCCAAAATAAAAAATTTTTTAAATGAAGAACGACATGAAGAACGGAGACGAACATCGATGCGTCTAAGCTGGTTCAAATGGGCCGGATCGTGTAATCGGGCTTTACCCATCTGTCACTACCCGAGCTATGTGAGTAGAGTTGAACAATAATTTTTCATTTTTCATGGCTAATAAGGGATTTCAATTTTTTATATGTAAAACTTAATTTTTATTATTTTTAAGTTTATTTTTTAAAAAATAGTAATTTTACTCAAAGAAAATTTTAAAATATCAAAAGTGTCTCTCCTTCCCCCTTCAAAGATCCCATTATAATTTTTCCTGTACTTCTTCTTCTTCATTTTTTATTCTTCTTTTTATTTTTTTATTATAAAATTTAATTATTTTTTTTAATATTATTTTTATTATATATGAAATATTTACTTAGTTTTATTTTATGGTAAATTTTTAAAACTAAATATATACTATATCATATATAGTATGTATTGATAAATAAATATATAATGTATATTTTGATAAATATATATATATAAATATATTATTTATTGATATATATATATCAATATATTTTTATAATATAACATATTGTATGACATATATTTATTTATTAATATGTACTAGTAAATAACATATTTGTATGTATTTATTTACATATATTTTACTATAAGAAAATAAAATCAACTTATACACAATAACAACACCAGTAACTAATTGAAGAAAAAAAAAGAAGATAATAATACTTTGAAAAGGTAAAAAAATAAAATAAATGGAAGGAAGAAAGAAGAAAAAAGAAGAATATAATAAGCAAAAAATAAATAAAAGAATGAATGGAAGGAAATAAAGAAAGAAAAAAAAAAGAAGAAAGGAGAAAAAATATAATAAAGGAGAAAAAATATAATAAAATAAATAAATCATTTTTAAAATATAAAAGGATAAATATTAACTATATAATTTTTAATTATATAAATTTGAATGTAAAGTGAAACTACTATTTATTTAATTGGGTATATTAAAATTGACATCTCATATAATTTTCAATAAAATGAATCTAAATAAATTTAATTGATTATAATAAGCATAAATTATAAAATAAAATTTTATCATTTTATTTTAAAATATTTAAAAAATTAAAAATTTATATTAAGAATTAAATTAAAAATGTTATATACATTTATATGATTATAAATTTAAAATTAAATTATTTTTATATTAATTAATAATTTAACTTATAATCTATAAATAAACTAGTTCACGTATTTAAATTGAAGTATTGTTTAGTTAAAGTTCAATTTCCTCATTAAATGAGTATAATAAACGAGTTTTAACGAGGTAGCTTATGAATAAATCAGTTTATTTTTTTATAATTTATAAAATTTTTAATTATAAAAATAAAAAAATATATTTTAAAAATAATAAATTTTTTTAAAAAATAACACTTCTTCCACTTGTTCTCTCTCTCTCTCTCTCTCTCTCTCTATATATATATATATATATATATATATATATAATTCATTTATCAATCCAATTAAATTATTTTAATTTCAGTTTCAAATACATTTTTATCTTATTTTTAAGATGAAACACAGTCTAAAATCTAAATAATATATTTTTATTTATTTATAAATAATATATAATTTAGAGAAATTAATTAAAATCATTTTATACAAAAAATTAAATATTAATTATAACACAAATTTACTAATCATAAATAATATTATATTTAATCAACCATAAAAAAAGTCAATATCCATAACCGATATCGGATAATAATATTTAACAAGTTGATCAATATCCGCCGTCGTGTCCTAGCAGGATGATTGAAGCCGTAGACACAGCTTTGACAAAGAGAGTAGTGTTTCTTGATAATTATAAATACCCTCCACCAGTTGGAGGATCTAATCCATAAATCTATAGTTTCCTGTTTCCATGGTTTCTTTCTCTGTAATATATACCAATCGTCCATGAATACTCTTTATCACTCCATATCTGTGCTTCTTCTTTACTGGTTCTACTGGTTTTCTTGAACTTCTTCTTCCATTCCGTATCTTGTTTCAGTTCTTGATCTTTACTTTGAAAGGTAATCAGCGTGGTTAGGAATGGTGGTGATGATGGTCGATGATAAGAAGAGGAAGAGGATGATATCGAATAGAGAGTCGGCAAGAAGATCAAGAATGAAGAGACAGAAGCATATGGAAGATTTAATCAATGAGAAAGATGAGTTAGAGAGAAAGATCAAGGAAGATAATCGTAAGTGTAATGCTATATTGCAAAGATTAACTGTTCTCGAATCGGAGAATAAAATTCTAAGGGCTGAAAAGGAGAAACTGACACATTATTTGAACAACATGCACCAGATTCTTCATCAAAGCTATAAACAGAAGTCTGAAACTGGTCATTCTGATAACAATAATCAAGTTTCAGAAACCCTTTTGTTTTCATGGCAAGTTCATGGTAATTTGCAACCCATAACAGCATCTGGAAGGCTTAAATCATCCTAATCAATACCCAGTATTTACATTCTTCTATATTGATAAGAATCATAAAAAAATATTATATTCCGAGAATCCGAAATTCACAGACGAAGAAGATGATCCTCTTCTTGTCGGATGAGATAAAAGTACTGAGTTGGAATTCCATTAAGTTGTATGGATGATTGTAATCCGCATCACTATTACAGTTGCTTTTTCTTCTTAAACACGTAAAATATGATTTGGCAAGTTATTTATAAATTATTATGTGTTGATAACACAGTTTGTGGATAGGGAATGATAGTGATCAAGGCATTGTTCGTTGGATCTACCAAACCTTAATTATAGTATAAGCTAGATTACTTTGATAAGGCAGTCATAATTTCCAGGTAAAATTAATAATGTAAATTCAAAATCAAAAAACTATTAAGAAACTAATTAATATTAATTATATTTTATTTTATTTTAATTAAATCAAGTCAAACCGAAACTCCATTAAAATGGAAATAAAATTAATAATGATAAACTTCCATATTTTATATAAATTTATTCTATATCACATTTTTTTTATTTTTAACATCTTATTCCACCTCGATTCAATAAATAATTCATTATTTAATTTTAAATTTATTAATAAAATTGAAATTGTAATATTATTTATTTTAATTTTATTATCATTAATTAATTCTAGTGGGATAAAATCTTTAATAGATAGTAAAATTCTTCCAATATAAGAAAAATATGAATTAAAATCTGAAACATATTTAAAATAATTCAATTTTTCATTGATTAGATTGATTGATCATCGATACATTAAGAATAATTAATCCTTCCCAATTCAAATTGTATAGAATCTATAAGAAATTCATGGCTTAACCCACTTGTCGATGGCCGCCATCTTTATTTAGCCTGATAATATAAACAATGCGCGGAAAGACTTGTGAGGAATAGGCAGTGCTGCTTGACCCTCAACTTATAGATGAGTATGAAGCCAAATCTCAAGCAATCAATACTAGGCTTCAAAATCACAAGAAATCATGTCAAACAGAATAACTTTAATATAAGTTTATTTTATTTTAATGAAAGGTTTATCAATTTTCTCTTATTTATATATATTATATTATATGATCCATACAACGTATTGTGGTAATTCAAATGTATATCCCTACATCCACACCGCCTTGTATGGCCTCATATCGTTATCTATATGAGAATCATGAATTCTGGCAAAGTCATGGTTGTCCTGAGATGGACTTCAATGCAAGCTGTTGCATGGTATTTACCATTGTACCTCAATTATGATAATCTCTCCAGGTATTTCGAGATCTACGAGCAGGAACAAGTGCTATTTTACATCAAATTCGCATATTCTTCATAGGAGGGAATTCTCATGTGACCAGTAATTGTTTTCCATAGAGCATATCAAAACATCTATTTATGTGTTTTTTCTCTGGCAAGCCTTTCGAACAGGATTACCTATCATCCTTGGGTAACATGAATATGGTATAAATGAACAACAACACACGGTACAAGTGAATAATAAATGAACGATTACCATTCCTCATACACATCCATCGATTTTACAGTAAAAATGCTGCTCATCACAATGATAGACAAGAAAAGATGAACGAAAGCAGGAGCTTACACAATTGGAATAGCCTACTATAACATTGGAAAATGTTCAGACAAAGACATTATGATACTGGCGACCTCGTAACCTGGCTCACGAATGCAAACAAGTTGCTCATCTACGTTAATATATTACAATTTATATCGCTATAAACACTTGGTAGAATCGCTTAATTTGATTTTGTTTTCTTTTCTTTTATTCATAACAAAATAAAACATTAATCGTACTGATCGCGATATCTCCGGATGGTTTATGATCCTCCATCCATGAAAACAGCACCATGCCCACTGGACTTGAAAAACTTTTTCAGCAAAAGAACCACAATTGCAATGGTTAGTCCAACAGCAGCCAATGTGAACAAGCGATCATCGACTGGCTTTTGAACCTTTGTAGTTGCCCTACGAGGCAACCCGTCAGTTGAATGACTAGCAGGAATGTCCAGTGATGCTCCGACTCCTGTAGTACCAGGATTCACGTTAACAGGAGCCTCTGGCACTTCTTCAACTATCCGATCTCCTAAGTTCGGATTTTCATTACTGCCTGGATTTGAAAGATTTGCATCCATGCATCCTTCTGCTTGCCTACTTGCCTGGGTTTCATCCTCATTCTTGATATGGTGTTCTTCAGAATCCTGGGAGGGGCTTAGTTGGGGAACAGGTCGTGCCTTGCTCAGCATATATTGGTGAATCTGTGCCATCAGAGGTTCATCAACACAGTTCCTTTAACAAAGGCACTAAACTCACAACTCCAAAATGAGAATAATACAGAAAAGGAAACAAACCTCATCAATAAGTTTTTGACGCTCAGGGGTCCCAAATCTAGGAGCTGCTTCAACAGATTTGATTGCCAGAGCACGCCTATCTTCCTTCTTATAGTCTAGTGAGCCCAATGCGCCATTTGGATTGGTAGGCATGAATGCAATAAGAGCTACTAAAGCTGTCCGTACTGCCGACATAAATATGTGAAGTCACCCACCATTAGCAGTGTGCTTAACAGAAGCAAACATATTTGCAATTTGTTTAAAACTGAAAAAACCAAGTGAATAAACGCAAATTCCCACGTTCATTTGCCGTTAAATGATTATGAGGTCACATTTGTTACTCCCTCTAGCTCAAAACTACATTCTCACTTTCCTTTGTTGAATGTTCCAAAAAGCTAATCTCATTTCCTTTTTTGGAAGTTTCATGCAAGCTAATCGTCAAAAATATCTTCATTAGCTGATGTAATTTTCAAAATTACAACACAAGACTTTTAAAAAATTGCATGGTCAGATGTAATTAATAAGGATAATTTAAAAGGATAAAGTAAAAGGTATTGATATTTATGAGTTTTCCCAACCCTATCTCCGCAAGCTTTGGTAATTTCCACCAAGAATAGACCTTGACTAAGCTGAGGATATGAAATGATAACAAAAACAGCATAATCATACGGGTATTCGCCCAAACAATCGCTTAAACTTAACATTAGTTACGAGAGAAAAGTAGCAACAATAGTTTACCACTCCATGATGGCTGCCAATGTTCAGGATGATAATTTGAAATGCTTAAGCATATCTTGGTATTCGTCTCAAAGCGTCCATTGGGCTGGAAAAATACACAAAACAAAAGCTCAGGTCATATAGAAGATAAGATTAACAGTTTTAATCAAAGAAAAGAAAAAGAAAAAGAAAAATCATACCGTCAATAACATAAATGAAGGAGGCTTAAATGGATATTCTGGAGGTAATTGTATCCTTCCATGATAAATCCCACCTTCAAATTCAGTGTCAGATGGACCTTTTATCGCAAATTGCCATTCAAATATATTCTCCTGCAGCAGAAACAAAATAATATCAACAATGATAAGAACAATCCCACCGAAAAATTAGCAATTTAATGATACCAGTACCTAATATTACAAGTTTCGACATAAATTCATCAATATCAAATCCAAAAATGGTCAAATTTTTACCAATTTCTAAATTTTATCAGTAAATCCCCATTGTTACAAATCAAAACAAAAAAAGAATCCAGATCTATAAATTAAGAGAGAGAGAAATAGAAACCTCTAAAGGCAAGCTCATGAAATCATCAGAAGGATTCGATTGCATCTCTTTAACCTCCTGTAATATTCTCTTCACAGCCGGATTTTTCATGTTATACTTATCCTCAGCCATTAGATCACCAGAAAAAAACAGATCTACCACCGTCGGATTAGATCACCGCCCACCGTATAACAAAAAGAAAAATCCTATGTTCTCTGAAGAGAATTTCTCTATCAGCAATGCAATGGATGAGGAGACTTGGAAAGAAGGTAAAAAAAGACAGGCGAGGAGACTCCCAACAGAAATGGGACTGTTATTAGTCAACAACAGCTGATAATTTGACACGTCATATTTTAGCTACGTGGCAGTGTACTATTGGTTTATGTTCGTATCTGTTTCGATCTTATTGGACCTTCTTTTTCAAGTCCGTTCAGTACTTTTTGGCCCATCAAGAGTTTATTCGGGTTAAAATAATAGGGAAATTTCTAGAAAAAATTATCCAAAAACATAAATTTCCTTTTAAATGTCTGTTTTCTTAAAATAAATAAAAAAATAATAAATTTTTTTGTAATATTTAAAATATAATATTTTTAAAACTTAATAAAGATTTAAGAAATATAATATAAATTTGAATATTAAGGATGAAAATAAAGGTATTTATTATTATTTAAAAATCTAAATTTGAATTTTTATCAATATTATTAAATAATCTTGAATTTGATATATTGTCATTGTAGAAGGGTATTTTTTAATTTCTGTTTTATTAAAAATATTATTATATAATATTATTAAGAATAAATAGATAAATTGATATAATTAGTAAAAATCTCATTTTACACATGTTTAATTTACTTAATTAAAGAAGTAATGACTAGGCAATTGCTAGTCATACTACCAAGCTTCTCGCCATAGCTTGCCATGGGATTAGATCCGCCAAACTCATCTTTGCAGGTCTCATAATCCGAAATAGCGGCACTCAGCATGGTGTTAATGGTGCCTTTATCTTTCTTTGGAATTGCTTCTTCTGCGTTGTGGAAATTGTCTAGAGCATCGGTATAAGTTTCCAAACAATCCTTAAGGCTGGATGCTGTTTTCTGCGTAGAGTTGGATGAAGAAATCATTTTCTGAGCTGCGGAAATGGCAACTTTTGTTTCATTAATTGCAGCATTTATCGACATTTGAAGCACGGAAATGGTATCAGTCTTGCCGTTGAAGAACGGAGTGATCGATGATAAACAAAGAGAAGGATAATCAGTTTCATCACAAATTTTCTTGAGTTCAGGATTCGGTTTCGGTGTTCCTGAAACAGCAACATAAGGTGCTGCTGACTGAGAATCTTTTAGTAAACGACGACCAACTACAAATCTAGCTTCCGACGAAGCGGGAGTCGATGCTGGAAGGGCGAGTGCAAAGTTGATGAACAAGAAGAATGAGGCGATAAGCGACTGCTTGAGGTTATGGTTAGGCTCCATGTCTTATTGGTTTATAATGGTATGCCAGAAGAACGATGAAAAGAAGAGGAATTGATGGAAAGGTTAGGATTAATGATTGTGCCTATAAATACAAGCAAGTACCATGGAATATAGAGATACCAACAGAAGGAAAAGTCTGTCAAGACTGAAAGTCGGTTATACGTTATCCTTTGGCGAGCTATGAACGGATGCTGTCAGGATTTTCATGGTAAGTTCATTATTATTAGCATTCTTTTTAGTATTCCGTTAACTATGTAGTATAAGTTAGTTGCTGATTTGGTTTTTGGTTACAAACGGAAGGCAAACTATCCATTATTTTTAATAACTAACCCTCAACAAGGGGAGAATGATCATACAAGCTGATAAGAAAGTTTGAAATCAACTTGAAACTGAAAGCTGCAGGCATATATTTGATGGAAGGAAGGAGTCCTTTCAGCAGAATAAACTCAGGGCAGCTCTCGTCAACATTGCGCTTATTCTTACAAGAGTAAAATGGAGGGACCTTAGTGTTCATGGTCATGCTGCTTCACAACTGTAACAGGGCAGGTTCCGTTGTCCACAACGTACTTGCTTACACTGCCCATTATTGCCCTGCAAAATTCCATATAAGCCAAGAACAAGATAATCAATTCCACTGCCAGAAAAGAACAACTTATTGATCGAGTTAGATTGACGCCAAAGCACAGACTTTAAAATCATCTCACTTGACAAGTATTTCTAACAGAACGAGTTGCTGACTTATTAAACAGAACATTAGGATGGCTGTTTCGGAGTTTAAATGCCTGTAACTTCCCAGCCAATCAGCCTATAAACAGGTTAATCACTCTTGAGCTCTTGGAGACGACTTATCTATTGATTATTATCTGACTTAAGTGTCGGAGTTCTTGTAGGCAAATCAAATTCTTGTTATCACTATTGAAAAAGTGTGAAATATTATTCCTGAAAACAAACTGCAAGTTTGTTTCAGGATACCCTTTGATTAATCAACCTTGGTATTAGAAAAAACTTGGCAAATCTTTACAGACATCTGATGCAAATGATTTACTTGATCATTAGTGTAGTAAGAGACTGATCACAGGAAATGATTTCTATAATCAAAGACACGGAGAAAATCAATTAATCAAAGCAAAAATTTGATGGGGGAATGAATGAATCTGACCTCTTAATCTTGCCAAGTCCTCTGTTGCCTATAACAAGGGAGCTCAAAGGGATTTTCTCAATGGCTTCACATATCTTCTCACGAGGATCACCCCAGTAGATCTTCATAACCACAATGATCTATTCACAGCTCACAAGAAAAGGTTCAATCTTTATAGTAATTAAACATAATGATCGTATAACGGACAAGAAAAGGAAAAGGAAGAAGGAAACAGAAAACCTTTTTCTGTTTAGCAGCAGTCTTCACAAGATCAAGAGTTTCTGGATCAGATTTGACACCATATTTTTTCAGAATGACAGGATCAGAAAATTCATGCAGAGGAATTAAAGCTGCACATAATTATAACTGTTATATCATATAGAGAATGATTTGTTTTCTTGACAAAAATAAAAAAAAAAAAGAAGAAGAAGAAGAAGAGAGAAAATGAAAAGGGTATGTTAATTACGGGAACCAGTGACTTCCCAGAGTTGCATCTCGCCTTGTTCATAGTCACAGTCAGGGAGAATGGTGATGAGGACAAGGTGATCCCCATCACGGACAATGTTATCCAGTGCCCATTTCAGAGCTTTCTGGCTGCATGCTGAGAAATCCACCGCTACCCCTATTCTTCTTTCTCCTTCCATTTTCTTCTGATATCTTGCTTTTTCGTTCTCTCTTCTGTCAAAAAAGAAAAAGAGAAAGGCTTTATGTGATGCTTGTTTGGTTTGTGTTGTCTTTGGGTGTTTGGAGACAGACCGCAAGTTTAGAGGTAGACGAAAGACTTCTTCCTTCTCAGAGATTCTTAACGGATTCAGTGCTAAAAATGGAACAAAATTCAAAAGAATACATAATAACCCAAAATCAAATGTAATTACATTATTGATTTATAGTTAACAAAAGGATTTAGTATATAATTTGGGGGGAAAACTGAAATTCTTTGATTAACACGACATTTAGATGCTTAAGATTTCTTCGGAAGGTGAAGAGCAAATGAGAGTGTAGAGAAGAGCGCTCCGACAATGGCAACAACCAGAGCCAGCACAGCAACGACCAGAACTGAACGCAACTGCGGATTCCTATTGCTCTGTCTTTCTCCCTGTGTCTGTCCCTTCTGCCACGACTGCCAGTTTCTGATGCCTTTATATGCATTCACTTGCTGACGTAGCCCGTCGTGGTAGAATTCCTTCAGCGGAAAATGAGCCTCATCAAGTTTATCAAACACTTTCTTGATTTCCTTCTCATCAACCGCGTCGTAGTTGACGAGAATCCCAAGTTTCTTGAGTAATTTCACGTCTTTATCTTCACCGATTAACCATTTCATAAAGAATGCATAAGATGTAACGTACTGCACGTGATCACTACTTGAGCATTGCTCCAATGCAATGAGATTTTTTACAAGAGTTTCTGTGAATTGATGCAGTGTAATTGGTGGGATCTCAAGAACTCCTTTGCTGAACTTTATATCCAGTAAATTATACGTTCTTGCTTTCTTGATCGTGATTCCTGAATCCTTAAGCTCTGTTGCAGACGGCAGTGGCTTTTCATCAGATTTCGATTCCTTCGGTGGCAGAACTCTTGGATACGTCGGAAGAAGGCAGTGACAGATAATATCAAGCAAATGATGAGCTTCTTGATTGAACTTTTCCCGACTAATTCGAGGATCGCCTGGAAGCATGTTCTTGAAGAAACGAAAGGCAAGCTCAGGAAAAGTGTATGGGCACTGATTAGGAATCACTGCCAGCTGAAACAGTAGTTGAAGAACGAACAAAGGAATCTGATTTTCAAGCAATATCAGATCACTCCTCACATCAAAGAGCATTCCAGGCGTGGTGAATATTCTATCATTTCTACGTCTTAAACTTCTGATGGAATACTTGAGCATGAGCTCTATAATGAAACATCCATCAACTAACAACATTGTTACGAATTTATTAGATGGCCAATCATTATCATTAATACCACCTGAATAGCAAGATCGAGCCCTATGTTCCACTTCTTTTAGTGCAGTAACACAATCATCTAGACATGCTTCCAGTCTCGGTTTCCGACTGAGAAGAACATGTACGTATTGCCATTTCTGATTTTCATCCACTACCAGACCAGGCTTTCCATGGTGGTACGGACCGATTGAGACTTGGTCTGGAATATATGTCTTGCTGCCCGTTTCCTCGACAATATTTTGATTCACTTTGCAGATACAATGCAGGTAGGAAATCTTTTCCATTTCATTTCTGATAGAACTCACCAGATCATCTTCAGATTGTCTTATGTCGATTTCAATCTGACTTCTGGTTCCAGTCTGCCTTCTTGCCATAGTTTATTGATTGAACTCTCCACAACCTGCAGTAAGTTTACCAGTAATTATTTAATATTGACATCTAACCCATTAGTATGGAACATTCCCTTGTACAGTTACGAAACTCGAAACGAACTATAAATGTATTTTTCGCTAGAATTGCTACAAGCCGAAATAAGAAAATAAAAATGGTAGCAAGAACATGTATGGTTGAAGAGACATACCAAGTGTGAAGGGCAACAGAATTCACTGGGACTGATGTTGAAATTAGCTTACGCTCATAATTGTCAAGCAAAAGATGTTATTAATAATGTGACAAGATTTGGCAGAATCAAAGATGACTTGTTTATTGAGGTTAGATAGGACAAAAGGGGCTGATAATTAAATGCATTGATTACAAGTAAATGAAGAATATTTTTGACAGGAAATCTTCCTGGAAACTCTGACCGAAAGCACAGCTTTTTTCAAAGAAAAGCTGAACTAATTACTTTTGGGTAAATTCAAGAATTTAGCAACAGTAATGAACCCTCTAATAGTTATTAATGAATTTTCTGAAAACTTTTTTCATTACAGAAATCATATATTCGAGTAGTAAAAAGTAGCAACCACCCGGTCTAAGGAGCTACAATCTAGCCATTAGACGGAGAATTTTATTGCATTTAGACTAACTCATAATTACAAGACTGAATGATACTTAATTAGTAAAACATAATTCAGATCCATTGCTAAATGAAAAGAAGCAGATTCAGCAAAATACAAGCCAGAATAACGTTGAAACAGCACGGGAAAACAGAAGAACACATGACAGGGAAGTTTACATAAAAATGTTTAAGTTCATTGTGAGCCTAACTATTAATTTGTAGCTTCAGAGGAGGAGGAGGAGGAAGAAACTGATAGACAGGAGATGATTTTCAATGAAGAAAAGAGAAAATTTAAACATAGAGAACAGAGAATAGCACAAAGTTTCTTTATCTTCCTCTTGGATTCACAATCTGTGAAAAAATTTCAGTGTTGTTGAGATCATCGGTATCTTCGCTAATCGAACTCTCCTCTTCAATGCTGTAGATTTGCTTGCTCATACCCTTGTTTTCTGAGACCATTTTAGCTCCAGCAGGATTATCTTGTAACTGAAGAGCAAATTCGAGATTCCATAACACATCACCCATCGATGGACGATGGATTCCATGATCAGACAGGCATTTTTCAGCTGTCTCTGCAAATTTCTTGAGGCATTCAGGTTGGATCTCGGATTTAATATGTGGGTCAATTAAATCCTCAATTATTCCTTTCTTCTGGCAATGTAATGCCCAATCTGCCAGGCTAACTTGTTCTTTTGGCAAGTTTGGATTAAGTGCTGGCCTAGCGCATAATACTTCAAACAGAACTACCCCGAATGAATAAACATCAGATTTTTCTGTCAATTGTTGTCTTTTGAAATACTCAGGATCCAGATATCCGAAGCTTCCTTTCACCACTGTACTGACATGACTCTGGTTGTTAAGATTCGGACCTGTTTTCGACAACCCGAAATCTGAAACCTTAGCCACCCATTTCTCGTCCAGGAGAATGTTCGTTGTCTTCACATCCCTATGAATGATCGTGTACCTGGCACCTGTGTGAAGATAATGAAGTCCCCTGGCGGCTCCTATGCATATCTCCAACCTTTGCTTCCAGGACAAGGAAGAAGTAGGTTTGATTCCCTTGTAAATGTGTTCCCTAAGAGTACCATTTGCCATGTAATCATAAACCAGGGCCATCTCACCATCTTCTTCACAAAAACCAATTAAAGACACTAAATGCTTGTGTCTTAGCTTAGAAAGCATCTCAATTTCAGTTTGGAATTCGTTAACTCCTTGTTCTGAAGATGGGTTTGATCTTTTAATAGCAACTTTTGTTCCCTGATCGATAATTCCTTTGTAAACCTTACCAAATCCTCCAACACCAATAACATTAGCCTCATCGAAATTCTTTGTTGCATGTTTGATCTCCGGCAATGAGAAATGGCGACATAGACCTTGGGCAAGGGAAGAAAGATGGCTGCTAGCATTGCTCTTGCCTGAGATTGTTGATTTGCTAGCTGATGTATGAGATTGTCCATATAATGGCAACCAGTTATGGCTTCCGGATTGACTTCCAGAAAGGCCTCTCTTCTTTTTCACAACAACAAGAGAGATGATAGCAGCTATTGCTAATCCAGCAGCTCCGCCAGCAATGCCGCCAATTATCGGGCCACGATTTGATGTTGATTCAAAACTCTTCTTTTCTTCTGCCTTCTGCAACATTTCCGATGGGACCGGATTCGGGCCGGCCAGATTCCCTTTAGGATCACTGAGCTTGAAAACCTCCAATCCGTTCAAAACTGAATCATAGTATTCAGGCTTCAAGTCAATACTAGGATGCAATGCCACCCATAGATCATCATCTCCTTTCTGATTAGGGACAAAAACGGCAAAATCCTTATACACCGGAACTCCACGAGATCCTGCCCAACCAATCACATCTGCACCTTCTTGAGCTGTTTGATTATTGATATATATATCAAACGTTCTCTGATTAGACTTCGTCATCTCATTTTCGCAGAAATGTAACCTTAAAACATAGGTGAAATTCCCATCAATTTCAAACAACCATGTAAGATTAAAATTCATATTCATCTTGGAATCGGGCCCCATTGATCTTGAAGTACTATAAACATCAAATGGTGCAATACTCCGAGGAACTTCTGATGTTGGGTACTGGATTTTGTTAGTAGATTTGCTGGTTATACCAACACCTGCCCCGAATATATATGGTGTATCATCATACCACATTCTGGTGAGGCCTGAATCATTCGTCGAAGGGATGAATTGTCCGCCAACATTTAGCCTGAACATGGTTTGCAGGGAAGATGCGGAGAGATCAACCGTCTGATCACTAAAACCGACCATTACTGCAGACTGGTAAATGTCTGGCATGGCAATGACTTCAATGCCATTAATGAAAGCATATGCATCGGGATGATCCTTGGAGGGTGTGAATATAATTTCCAGAGTTCCTGAATCAACCGCTGGCAAAGAGTATTCTCTAATGATATAAGCCATTGTAAGAGCTGTTGCAGTAATGGGAGCGCTGAAATTCTTGAGAAGTTGGAATTTATTAGCAGTGGCATCAAAATATGCCTTGTTAGGGTCGAGAGAGCTATAAGTTGATGGATAGAAATGAAGCCTGAGCCAAAGACGACTCTTTTTCGGAACAGGAAATGTATATGTAAATGCCGTTGTGAATAATCTTGCTGTCATGTATGGTACCGTCGAGGGCAATGAAGGGTCTTGATTATCAGCAGTTGCCAGAATTGAATTACCAGAAGATTTGATATATTTCGTGTCAGGTTCCCATTTCCTGCCATCTCCATCTGTGCCATCACTCGAAGCGCCACAAGCCAGGACATATGATTCCGGATCTTTGCTCAAAACAGGAATAGCTTTCAAGACAAAAACGAACAAAACAAAAGAAAAGAAGAATACACGTGCATGGCAGTTCATATCTTAGATGATACAGAGTATAGGAAAACAAATGATTCTAGACCAGAAAGAAAATGTTTTCCTACACAACAAAATCAAAAGAGAAAATGGGTATTTTCCAGCTTCAAGACCATGCATGTAATCTCTATCAATCAAAGCGGGTTATTCCCGTTTTCCTGGAATAAGAAATTGGATCTGAAAGGCTTTATTTCTTTGACATTACAGAGATGGAAAACGAAGCAGGAAGAGAACAGAGGATGTGAAATACAAATCTCTGTCAAAATTTGCTGTTGCTGGCCTTTGTTTTGATATGGTTGGCGCGTTTGTTTGCCGATGTTTTTTTGTTTAGAAGGTGCAATGGACGTTAGAAGAAGAGCGGTGCTCAGGGAGAAACGGAAGGACAGCACCGTAAATATCTTTTAGTTATTGCACTTAATGCTCCTTAATTTATGCTAAGTTAAAAATAGGCTCTTTTTTTAATTTATTAAATGCCAGTTACCTTTTTTTCTTATTTATTTATGGATTTATGATTTGCATTCCTTAGGAACTATGACTTCTGAGTTACTCTAGTTTTTTAGATATTTATTTCTCCATTTATTATTATTACCTTTAACATTCACTAGAGTGGTAAATTCTTCTTTTTAATTTTATTTTTAATATAAAATTATAAATTTATTAACAATATAATTATACTTATCAGTTTCTAATAAATATTTAAAATAATAATTATTTAAATTTATATCAATCTAGTTATCGATATACATTTATTTGGACTCTTCGAATAATACTTATACCATTAAACTATAATATCATTGTCTACATATAAACATAATTTATTACGTAAGATTGTAGACTATATAATATTATAATAATATATATTAATTTTCATTAAATGTTATAGATGTATTATTTTATAATATTAAATGTTATAAATATTTTATAATATTATAATAATATCATGTGAAATTCTTTCAAAGTTGAAAGTTTTATCTTCTCAAATAAATATAGTATTTTTTAAAAATATTAAATTTTAATTAATATTGTTAATTTTTATATAATCTCTGAAATAATACTTAAAATAAGATTAAAAAACTCTTTGTTTCATTTTAAGTATCATTTTAATAAAAAATATTTGATTCATAATGTTTATCATGATAAAATTATTTTATATAAGTTTTTAAAATTATTTTTAGTTCTATCATTTATTGATTTTAGTTTATCATCAATTATTTAAGATTTCAAAGAATGTTGTTTCAATTTCATGTGAAAACTCTTTTTAATAAATTCAAGGAAATTAAGATAAATAAATAATAATATTTTAGAAAAATTATTAAATTTTAAATAGTATTTTAAATGTTATATTAATATTTAAAACCACACTTAAAACAAGAGAAATGAGTTGGTGCTTTTTGTTGGCAAAGCGGGAAAAATGAAGCCTTCAACCACCATTACAAACCTGACCTTCAAAACTGACGAAAACCCATAAATACCCATCTCCAACATATCTCCCTCCTGTTTGTCTTTGGGATTATGTTTCTCACAATGCAGTTCCAACGACTTTATTTTCAAACAACTTATCCTTGAAAAAATTCATAATTATATATTTTGTTATGAACAAGTTTTTGAAAAATAATCTAAAAAATTATTTATAAATTAAAAGTTCTTTTAAATTAAATAAATTTATATGTTACAAAAAATTTGTAAATTATAATGAAATTTAAATTTATAATTTTTAAAATTAATAGAATTTCAATTTTATTTATTTATTTAACAATAATCCATGATAGCAAAAATTTAAACCTAAAAGAATCAATTTTTATTTATTTATTTAAAAATATGAAATCATTTAATAATATTCTTATAATAAAAAGGCACAAATCATTTTTTTATAAATAAAAAATAAAGGAATTTAAAAAATTCATGAAGGAATGAAATTCGATATTTTATAAATTATTTTAATTTTTAATAATTATATAATAAAATTTTAAAAATTTATAAAATATTTAAATTTCTTTTATTTTAATTCCTTAAAATCAAACCCTCTGGTGAGTCGGCCACTATTTGGATATGCATCGGCCTTTCTGGAAAAGCATTGAATTTCTTCTTTGGTACCAACAGAAAAATGGGTATGTGCCACCTACTCACAATTAAGAGTATTAGGTACGCCATTCCAATGGTGGTCGTCACTTGTATTATGTAATTACCCTTCCACTCCAAGCAAACCTACCTCCTCCTGGCCTCTCATCAACACCTCACATCCTTATTAATACCTTCCTCCTGTCTTTTTCTTTCCTTTCCTCTTTTTAAAGTTAGAATGAGTATTTTATTAATTAACTAAATTAAAAACTTTATAATTTAATTGATTGACAAAATTTTAATTAATATGAGTAATTCATTTATTGAATATGTACTTATCATTAATATCAAATGATTGGTGTTTTGATATAAATGTTTTGATTAATATCAAAATATTTACTAGAAAAAGATAAATAAAATAAATACACATCTTTATATTTGTATATGCTATACATAAATATCGTTAAACTAATTTAATCAAATATTAAATTAATGCCGCTAATGTCCATGTTAATTAAGAAGAGTTCGTATCCAGACAATCCAAATTCCTGGATAAACGAAGCCAAAATCAAACTTAGTTTTCCAAGCCATGCACATTCATTGCTTAATTAAAAAAATATTAAGAAAAGCCCCGATCTGTTTGTCAGTTTCCGATCATGGACCGAAGGATTTTCTTCACAAAGCATATTGTCATTCATGCCCATAGATCTATAGATGAGAAATTCAAGCCTCTTACTATCTTCATTCGACCCTCCAAAGCTGACCAGCCATGTCCAACAACTTCCTCTTCTTCATCCTCAGCTTATCTGTTCTCTACATAGCCTACACGATCCCTAAACAACAGTATTATCATCATCAGGAACCGACGCAAACTAACCTTGTAGTCTACGTTCATGACTATTTCACCGGCCATGACACGTCTGCAATCACCGTCGCCGGAAAAACTGGACCTGAGTTCAGCATCTTACAGTTTGGAACAGTTGCAGTTGTAGACGATCCGGTTACAGAAGGACCCACAATCGAGTCTAGAGAGATTGGTAGGGCACAGGGCAGCTATATCAACTCTCAGCTTGATGGGAAAGGCTTGTACATGGTATTTTCATTGATTTTCACAGATGGAGATTATAAAGGTAGCACTTTGGAAATTCAAGGATCTGATATATTCTCAATGGAGGAAAGGGAATTTGGAATTGTTTCCGGAACTGGGTTTTTCAGATTTGTCAAGGGTTTCGGTATCATGCAAACTCAGTTCATGGATATTCTTAATCTGAGAGCTGTTATCAAACTTAATATTACTGTCAAGCACCATTAATCTATATAAAAGCTCTCTTTGTTTACATAAAATAAGATTATGTTATGGGGAGATTTAACTATACATCATGTTATGATAGGAGTTAATGATAACTATGCATTCTAATTAACGTATTAGTTGTAATATCATATGAATTGATAAGAAGAAAAAGGGAACGAGAAAGTTTGCATTTGATGGAATGAAGACTGCAAAGTTCGTTCAAAAAATTGTTGGAAAAAATGGAAGTTTATCTTTGAACGAAGTCTGAAAATAAAGTTAAAGAATGATCGAAAATTAGACTAACTGAAAGAGATTTTCAACTGTGGAATGCTAATTTGGACTTCAAAAGAAGAATGCTAATTTGGATTTTAAATTACAATTTTATCTTAAATAATATAAGAAAAATCCCTCCAGAATTGAAACCTTAATAGTAATATTAATATTAAAAGGTAAAAAATAAATAATATTTTTGACGCCAAAAAGGAATAGTTCGGTTAAGATAATCAATGAAGGACCCAACCCGAGCGAGATGAAGACAAACGGACCAACTTGAATAAAGGGAGGGGTAACTGACTGACCCATCCGGATCTACCACCTAAACTCCTCTCACCTGCCCCTGTCCAACCCCAACAAATATAAACAAAGATGACTTTGCAGGGAACTCAAGTATTACCCGTAATGAGAAGTTTCGGGTATGATATTTTAATGAATATTATTAATTTTCTTCATAATATACAATAATAACATTTGCTTTTTCTCCTAATTAATAAATATTTTTTCTACTCGTAATAGCATGTGTATGAACGAACTAACAGCTCAGCCTGCCACGTGAGTCAGTCTCGCATTTCTTCCTCCCTCCCTCTTTTACTTGCCCATTTCCACTCCGCCTTATCTATCTGTGCATATATGTATGTATACATATATATATATATATATATATATATATATATAGGTGTTGTTTCTTCCTTCCGGATTCATCTCGCCATTTTTTCCCTCTCTTCTAGTCAACCAGAGGACCGAGAGCTTGAGGTTAGGTTCCTGTTCCATTTCCTTGCAGCCAAACACTACTCAATTTATTTATTTTTTTCAACTCACTCGCTCATTCTAGCTTCCAGATCTGTTTTGTCGATTCCAGTTCTCGTCCGTTTCCTTCTTACTTGATGCTTTGTTGTGTTCTTTACTGTAACTGTTTCTTGTTTCTATATAGAGATGTAATTCGTGACTGCTTGTAATGAATGTACCAATTAAATTGAAACAAATCAGAATTCTTCACTTGATTTGATTTTGGTTACCGTAATTCATTTCGAGATCTGTTTATTCGGTTATTGTTAACAGGTAGGTCTGTTGAGCCTTTGCTGCCATGGCTACTGGACAACTTTTCTCTCGGACTACTCAAGCTTTATTTTACAACTACAAGCAGCTTCCTGTCCAGCGCATGCTTGATTTTGACTTCCTTTGTGGTATGTATATACTTCTCTGTTACTATCTCTATGATTGTCTTAGCTGTTAGATCGTTGAATTACAATTTACTTTAATTATGGTTAATTGTTGTAGGGTCGTATCAGATCATGTGGTAAATCTAATTTGTTTATCTCTTTACAGGAAGAGAAACACCCTCAGTAGCTGGAATTATTAACCCCGGTTCTGAGGGATTCCAGAAACTCTTTTTTGGTCAAGAAGAAATTGCTATTCCTGTACATTCGGCGTATGTTCTTGTTCTTCGTTCTTGTGATGCATTTATTATCCAATCTATGCAAACTATTAGTTCCTAGATGTTAGATCTGGAAGGACCAGCATTTTGTGACTTGACCATGAAATTTTTTTTTTTTGAATTTCTATGGGATTTAAATTTCTTATCATGCTTTGGTGATCTCTGAGTTCTAACAATATTTTGGTGATGTTTGCAGGATTGAGGCAGCTTGTGCGGCACATCCAACCGCTGATGTGTTTATAAATTTTGCATCATTCAGAAGGTATGTATTGAAAATGTATTCAGTATCCTAGTTTCGTGGCATCATTGTCTATGTCAAAATGGTGACCGAATGCTAATTTATTTTGCAGTGCGGCTGCATCATCCATGGCTGCCTTGCAACAGCCAACAATTCGTGTTGTGGCTATAATAGCCGAGGGAGTTCCTGAGTCAGACGCGAAAGAGTTAATTGCATATGCACGAGCTAATAATAAGGTGAGATCATGATACTAGGTGACTCATATGGTTCAACAGTGCATTTATATTTAAAAATGTTAATTATGTGTTTCTATCTTATGTACATTAACCTTGAGGATTCATTGATTGCTTTTGTTGAACTGCATTATTAACATTGTGGTGACGTCGTTGCAGGTTGTCATTGGCCCAGCTACTGTTGGCGGTATTCAGGCTGGAGCTTTCAAGATAGGTGATACTGCTGGAACGATTGATAATATTATTGCTTGTAAGCTGTACCGGCCTGGATCCATTGGGTTTGTCTCCAAATCTGTACGTGTTGATTCCATCTCTCCTATTTCTCATTGACATGCACATTTTTGAACTTGTGGCAACTGCAGTTTTTTGTATTGAGCATAAAAGTTGTCTTTTTAACCTATGTTTTACTACAATTTGTTAAGCTTTTGCTCACAAATGTGGTGGTGGATCCATATTATAGGAGAAAGTTGATTGAAAATGATCTAGAAGTCTTGCATATTTTCCAAGATATAGAGCCCAGAATGTGTACCAAGTATGAAAAGAGAATTCACATAGCTAATTAAAGTAATCTCAAGATTAAGCCTTAGTTGAGATGAGTTGAGTCAAACAGTTACGTTCAAGGTTCAATCATATTACCAATTAGTACTTTATATGAAGCTTAATTTTCTTGAATAGCAGCATATGGCGTTGTATGAATGTGTTTGTTATTATTTTAGATCAACTTTAAGGTTTTTGTAGGTAGTTTATGTTATTAGACACTATCACAGAAATTTTGCTATGAACTGGCGCTTTCCTTGTATTACCTTTTGACTAGCCCATGATTTATGTTGATGGTTTTGAGAATGATGCATCATGTATGATTGTAGGGAGGTATGTCAAACGAGCTATACAACACAATTGCTCGTGTAACAAATGGCATTTATGAAGGTGCACATTCATGCCATCTACTTTATTTAGGCCAGTTAATTCAAGCATATGAATCCAATTGAACAGGGTCTTCATTCTGAAATGTATTTTAGGTATTGCAATTGGAGGAGATGTATTTCCAGGCTCCACCCTTTCTGATCATGTTTTGCGGTTTAACAACATCCCTCAGGTATTGGTTCCACTGGTGAATTCTGACAATAGCCTTATCATTTAGTATCCTTACCTTAGAATTAACTAGTCAATATGTTCTGCAGCACCAACTATACATAATGCATGCCAATATTGATAATCAAAACTATTGCATCCATCACAAAAGAAAATGCCAAAAAGACTATAGGATGCTTGTTTGTACTCTGTATAGTAGTCTTCTCCAATCCATTTTTCCTTTCACCTCAGGTTAAGATGATGGTTGTACTTGGCGAACTTGGTGGACGAGATGAGTATTCACTTGTTGAAGCTCTCAAACAGGGAAAAGTGAACAAACCAGTAGTTGCTTGGGTCAGTGGAACTTGTGCTCGACTTTTCAAATCAGAAGTTCAATTTGGTCATGCTGTAAGTTATTACCTCAAACGTCTTCCATCAGTCTGTGAGCGAATAAGCAATCATCCATTGCCTTAAACAAGGTATATCCTTAGTAGTCTTTAATGCATTTAAAATCAGGGTGCTAAGAGTGGAGGTGAGATGGAATCTGCTCAAGCAAAAAATCAAGCGCTTAAGGATGCCGGGGCTGTTGTTCCAACTTCATATGAAGCTTTTGAGACTGTAATCAAGGAAACATTTCAAAAGCTGGTTAGTTACTTCTGCAGACTTGTCTGCTTTTAACTTCTAAAAGTTGTGTGCTTGGTTTGAGTTCTCTGAATCTTCAATCCATGCCTGGTTTTACCAATCTTTTCACTTTTATCATAGGTTGAGGATGGCAAGATTACACCTGTAAAGGAAGTTAAACCTCCACAAATCCCCGAGGATCTTAATACTGCAATCAAGAGTGGCAAGGTTCGGGCTCCAACTCATATTATATCCACAATCTCTGATGATAGAGGTACTTCTTCTATGTCCTAACTTAATGTTAAGAAGTTTATATGAGTATGACAATATCTCATCTTCTGATCCATTATTCAGGTGACGAGCCATGCTATGCTGGTGTGCCCATGTCTTCCATTGTTGAACAAGGCTATGGTGTTGGAGATGTCATCTCACTATTGTGGTTCAAACGTAGCCTTCCACGTTACTGTACCCATTTTATTGAGGCAGGTGTCTTATTACTTCGTTGTTTTGGTGTTTCTCAACATTCCAGCTGAATAAAGCTATGTTTGTCTGTCCCCTCTTCTCTTTTTATAGTATGACTAGTAGTTAGAAGCAAATTATGAGATCTTGATATTTCTTAATTGTTTTCTGATCTTAAACAGATATGTATCATGCTATGTGCTGACCATGGTCCCTGCGTTTCTGGCGCTCACAACACTATAGTAACGGCAAGGGCTGGGAAGGACCTCGTTTCCAGTCTTGTATCAGGTACTATAAGGAATCATTTGATAGTTTTCTTCTTTCATTTGTAAAATTTTTATAGAACACTTCTAACTGAATTGAGTTTCTGAGAGCTAAACATGAAACAAAAATTTGGAATCTTCGCGTCTCAAAACAGGTTTGCTCACAATTGGTCCCAGATTTGGTGGTGCCATTGATGATGCAGCTCGATACTTTAAGGATGCTTATGATAGGGTGAGCACTTAAGAATTTTACTCAAGTTCATCGGTGACAAGTTGTTTCTCGTATGGATTCTTTTTGTGGGCACATCTCTGACTTATCTCGCTTCATCTTTTTCCAGGGGCTATCACCCTATGAATTTGTTGAAAGCATGAAAAAGAAGGGTATTCGTGTTCCTGGAATTGGCCATAGGTATGAATGGCTGGAACAATTGGAACCACAGAATTTGGAATTATAATTTCTCTATGGACTGCCATTGTAAGTCTGAAATATGATTAATTTTATTTACTTTTGGTGTGCAGGATCAAGAGAGGTGACAACAGAGATAAAAGAGTAGAGCTCTTACAGCGGTTTGCTCGCACACATTTCCCTTCCGTGAAGTACATGGAATATGCTGTTCAAGTTGAAACCTACACTCTATCAAAGGCCAATAACTTGGTACTCAATGTTGATGGTGCTATTGGGTCCCTTTTCTTGGATCTTCTCGCAGGCAGTGGAATGTTTACCAAGCAAGAGATTGATGAGATTGTTGAAATTGGATACTTGAATGGACTCTTTGTGCTGGCACGATCCATTGGTCTCATTGGGTGAGTTAGATTGCAGTTCAAGTTTTCCATCCCATTCATTTTGGTTTGGTTGTGTTGCTATTAGGTTGCTTGCATGCCTTGATACATTATCTCCCTAATTATTCTTTTTGAGCATAACAATATGAAGGTTTAATTGCTTCTAGGTCGCATGGGCTATTGGGGGTGTTTCCTGTCCTACTTAGACAGTTTTTTTCCCTTCTTTGATGAACAAAGTCAAGTTCTAGCATATGTTCTTGGGAATTTAGTCCGTTACAATATGAGAAATCATTATGCAGTTCAAGTATATCCAGTTATTTCGAAGCTTATGTTTTCATCTAACATGCTCTTCATTCCGAATTTCAGGCACACCTTTGACCAAAAGAGATTGAAACAGCCACTATACCGTCACCCATGGGAGGATGTTCTATACACCAAGTGAGAGAATTGCAGATAAGCAGGTGCTAAACCTACCGGCTTTCAACTTTATACAAGCTTTTCATTTTTTGAATTTCTGGAGTTCGGTTATTAGGTTACTGTTGTATTGTTGAATGGCCAAGAGCAATTCATTTGTGATCTGTCAGTAAGTTGTTTATAAGGGAGACTTGCAATCAATTTGATCGGGGGATTTCTAGCGTCAGGTTTAAAAGAGAAATAACTCGAATCATATGTGTATCTGAATAATGAGAATTTGCTTACAATTCTTTAGGCTTACTGGGAATAATACTGCAGCATGTTACTTATGGGGTATGTCCTGCGAGGAAAAGCTTTGTTTTGATAGTTCATAGCGTACTGTTTGTCTAACGTGGAATAAGTAGCCAATCTGCTACGCAATTTTGCTTTGCTAAAACTAATAGCTAACCGAATGGAAGTCGACGGTCAGGATATTTAATTTGGGTGGGCATTATAACTGAAAGTTGCAGCAATAAAAATTGATTTCATAGAGTTGTTAATGTTGGTAATGTCATACCAGCAAGAAATCAGTTCTTTCAACTGAAAGAATACTTGCGTTTTGTTTGAATAAATTCCTTGAAAGAATCGAATCAGTATACAAAATTTGAAAAATGGTTGAATTCGAGAATGAAGTGATGTTAATCACAAATCCATAATCAATTCCAAACAATGCATATACCGGAACACAATAGCACGAAGACAGATTGAGCCCTGTCAGTGTCGGGGGGCAAAACCAGAGTTCAGAGAAACATGCATGCTCCTTGAATTCATACCCAAGAGTCTCTCTACGCCTCGCTTGTTTCTACATGAGGCGTATATAAAATCAACACCATCAATTAAAATCAGCCACGAATGTGTCTCTCTCGAATCTTGCTGATTTATTAAAGCAGCATAAAACAAGAAATGCCGGCAACTTAACTGCAAAAGGAGACAGATCACGAGTTTATGCGTGAAGCTAGCACCAACCGCCTCAATGAGGAGTTCGATTCACACAGAAACCAGGGATGTCCATCTTCTTCCTGCTTCTGCTTCTCCACGGCTACATAATGCGGAGATTTTCAAGTTCATTTGACAAGGAAGAATCAATGTCAATGGTGTAATATGCTACATAATAAATGAATAAATAAATCATTCCATTTTCAGGTTTAGAATCCACAATAAATCATATGCCATACACTTTATCATTTATTTTAATAATATTAGATTGATAATTTTCTAAAAGATTCTCAAACGGTATCAGTATTTTGTCATAATCGCTAACTAAATTATCACTTGCATTCATAATAATTACCACCTCTGACTCCAACTTTTCTTGCCATTGTCATTCTTTCAACTGTATCCAATCAAAACTTAATCTTAAATCCTGAATTTATTCTTCTTTTTTAATTTTCATTATCATATTTTAAAACAAGTAACAATTATCACAAGTAATCACTGCTATAACCAATAATTTTTAGCATTATACTTGTGCTGAATCTTGCATTACAATGAAGAAACGTGACAATGGAAGTGGGATTTCTTAGAGTCGTAATTTAATGAGAGAATTCTGCAATTCTTGTTCTTTCTTCAAGAAACGAATAATGATGTAATATCTACTTATACGCAGCTAGTTGCAGGTATCCCTTGGGACTTTTCATCTACTATATATATATATATTCGAGCATCATCTAGCTGCTTGCATGCAACTAAGGAAGGGTGGTCATGAACTCTTAGTTTGTAAGGAAAAACAAACATTTCCTCCATAAATTTTAATTTACTTTAATATATTATATCATTATAATGGATAATGATTCATATTATATTACTTTAATATATTTTCTAACTCCGTTGCTGCATAAAGGGAAAACGAGAAAATCAGAAACCTTTTGCCAAGCAGTAGGATGAGGGTTCTATCTTATCGGACTCGAAATCGGGCTTAGGAGCTGAAGTTGCATTACATTATGCATAAGTTCGTGTACAACAATACGTTTTCCATATTTACAGCTTGGAACTTACTGTTAGTTCCGATTTTATTACATGCAACGCCACACCACATTAATTTTTACACGATCTAGCTTTCCATCGTCTTGATCCGAGGATATATTTGGATATTATAACTTCTTCTTCTTCTTTATGTATATCTGTTACATTTCATATCATTTGTTCTACGTTCCGTGTCGTAACAGTGGTGATTCTCAGTTCCAGAAGGACTTCCATGGCCGCCAAAATCAGGGTTCAGCTCGCCGCTGTTGCTATTTCCTACTGTCGAATCCTTAGGTCCAGTTGCACCAGCGTTTGCTTTTCGACCAAAAGTTGGAGGCTCGCTAAACAGATGGCGGTTAGTACCCATCATCTGATTATCCCTCTTGAAAGCATCAGCTTGCATCATTGCCAAGATAAACATGAAAACGACAATGATTACTGGGAATATCTTCATTGATCAGGGAAGTTGTTCGATAAAGATCTGTCAAGATGCAATTAAAATTACAAAAGGAAATAAATATGGGATCAAGATAAAGCATAACAGAAGTTAATTAAAAAGCTAATAAGTTACCAAAAGATTAAAGTAATGTAATCCACCTACTAGTTAAGATGTAAGATGATACATGGAACTGGGTTGTTAGGTTTGCAGTTTATATAGAAAGAATTGTGCTTATGTTCTTGAATCTTGGTAGAGGTAACACTGTAACCACTAGTAAAAGAAAGCAAGAAGGCAATGGTGGTGGATCCAATCCAAGCAACATGGCCACCAAGAAATATAATTAGGATTATAAATATATTGAACTCATCTAATTCATAGTTTTCAATGTTGTAATAATTAATTATGGAGTATGTAGTCATGTTAGGGTTCATCAATGGTGAATACACATGGGAAAAGTGAAAACTACTTCCCACCTTCAATAATTATTTCTTACAAACATCCATGTAATCAAATATAAAAAGAAACCGGAGAGGGTTGACATCTGAATAGTTACATGAAGCAACTACATAATCTGCATGGTAAAAATGAAGAGTGGTATATATATATATATATATATATGTAAACACATACACATTTATTTATTAATATAATTCTATTAACATATTTTTCTTTTATAAATAATATTTCCATAAATTAAAATTAAAATTTTTTAATTATAAAAATTATTATATTATATTTAAAATCATACAATATATAGGAAATTTATCCATAATCTAGTGCAGCAGCTTTGCAATGCGTGAGCGTGAATATCTACTACGATTACCACTTTGGGTATATAGTACCAGTCCACAATGAGAGTGCTGAACCTTCCCATGCGTGCCATGGTTTATTATGGTAGCAGAAATGATTATATAATATGTGGGTGTGTGTGTGTATATATATATGCATGCATGTATGTAGTATCATGTTTAGATATATGACGTGTTCAAACACCTTCTCTAACGAGCATGTGTAATTTTGGAACCTAATCCGATATACACTCTGAAAATATTATGCTATTAAAATGCTATTTCATAATAATATTTAAAATGAAATTATAAATAAATTATAATTCAGTAATTCCAATTGAATTCGAAAACTCTTTCTTAACATTTTAAAATTTTTAAGAATTTAATTTATTATATGAAATTATAAATTTATTAGTAATATTATAATATATATTATGTTATATTATATGTTATAGTTATATAAATTTGGTTAATATTTACATTATGATAAAATAATTAATATTATTATACAACAACAACTTATATAATTATAATATAATTTAACATGTATTATAGTATAATCATATTTTAATTCATATAAAAATTCAGAATTATCCCTCATGACACTTTTCTTGCCCATGAAAGGAGAATATTATTGATTCTTAAATTCATTTTAGGTTCTTTCATCATAATTTCATAATTATTATGATAAATTATCAGTAACTATATATACTTTTTCATACTTTTATTTTATAATATTAATATTAATTTATTATTTTTTATGTCATTATATATATATATATATATATATGATGTATTTTCATAAATATTTACATTTAATATAATTGATTTAATATTTTAATATTTTCTTTATATTTTATATATTTTATTTCATTAATAATAAAGTTTCATACGAATATAACCATTTCATTTCATGATATTTAATGTATAATAATGAAGAATTATTGGGTAATTTATTAGAAAGCATGACACTTCCACCAATGGTGTTGCCACTTAAAAGGATTAACATGAAAAGTGGGCTATAATTAATTGATTAATCATCACAAGAGAAGGATAATTATGTGCTCAAGATAATTTAATTTTCTTCTTAATAAATATTTTCCTATTATTAATTTCCTCTGCAGATTGGATTCATTCCATAAATCATTCATTTGTAATATATCACTAACTATATAAAAATATATAATATAAAGATCATTATTGCAAATAGTATCTTTAATCATTAAATATTTATTGAATCCTATAAATTATGTAAAAGTAGGATATTTAAAATTTAAGAATTCAAAAGTTTTATGAGATGTTATTGGTGGAAAGAATATGATGAAAGATTCCATAAAATTGAATTGGATCCATGAATCTAAGATAACTATCAAGAATTCTTGATCTTTCTCAAAAATATTTTTTGAGAAAAAGAAATAATTTTATTTTAAAAAAATAAAATTCAATAATATAAGAATTATTCTAAAAAATTCAATAAAATAGGTACATTATTCATTCAATTACCTTATAATATTTATATTGAAAAATTTATGCATGAATCAAATATTTAAAAATTTATTACACATGATATACATCAATGAGTTAAAAGGAGGGGCATATTGTTGGATCAATTCAAATTGTTCATTAAATAACATCAAGTAGTAAACCCTAATCTATGAAGTTAGCACTGTTATACTTTTATCAAGATTCCATTTATATTCTTAAACTATATCAACCAAAAAAAAATTGAGTGAAGAAGAAACCCACAAATATATATATGCCATTATCAACTATGATTTCAAGTATGGTGATATATGAGTGAAGGAGAAACCATGCCAAGCAGTAGGATCATGGTTTTCTCTTATTCCACTCGAAGTCGCCTTGGAGGCCAAAGTTGCACTATTACAATATTATACATTTGTTATTGCAGAACAACACATTTTCCAGATTTACAGCTTGTTGGAACATGCAGTTAGTTCCCATTTTATGACATGCAACACCACACTATATTACACGAGCTTTCCATATCTACATATTTAGACTTTGATGTTCTGTTCTTCATATATGCTTGTAGCATTTCATATCGGCGCCTTTACGGTCCTTGTCGTAACAGTGATGATTCTCAGTTTTTGGAGGATTTCCAGGGCTGCCATAATCGGGGTTCGCTTCGCCGCTGTCACCAGTCTCCGTCTCGCTGCTTCCTGAACTCTTGGATTCAGTTGCACCAGCGTTTTCCTTTCGACC
Source organism: Dalechampia spathulata (assembly GCA_948192965.1). Lineage (NCBI taxonomy): Eukaryota > Viridiplantae > Streptophyta > Magnoliopsida > Malpighiales > Euphorbiaceae > Dalechampia > Dalechampia spathulata. Next base: position 30,104 of record CANYBF010056545.1, read on the forward strand.
GAAAGTAGTTGGCTTGCTCGTCATCTTATTCTCTGTCCTGATAGCATCAGCTTGAAGCGTTGCGATGATCAACATGAAAACAACAAAGATTGCTAACAATGTCTTCATTGATCTGTCAACATGAAACTAAAATCATCAAGGAGCATGCAATTACAACCAAACATAAGGGAACTGCATTAAAAGACTTACGTTACTAAATGAAAGTTTTACAATCCACATACAATTTGCTTCCTATGCGAAGATGTTATACGGAAATGGGTTCTCAGATTTTCGGTTCATATAGAAAGAATTCTGTGAATGTTCATCGTTGAATCTAGGCAAACACTGTAACCACTAGAAAAAGCAAGAAGGCAGTGGTGGTGGTTCCAATCCAAAGCACCATGGACACCAAGGAAAATAATTGCGATTGTAAGGATATTCAATAAGTCTAATTCTTAATTTTCAATCTTGTAATTATTAACTATGGAGTAAGCTGCCATGTTAGGGTTCAAGAATGGTTAACATACATGGGAAAAGTGAAAAAAAATCATTTCACCTTCAGTAATTATTTCTCACAAATATTCTTATAATCCATATAAGCAACCTGGAGAGTTGTCAAAAGTCTGTTCCATCGCCATTGTTGTATAGGTCTACTGCATGGCAAACTGGCATAATGATTAAGGCTGAAATTTTAAACCTTTCTTTCTTTTATTAGGATTCAAACTAATTGATTTATTGGAGAAAAATTTTAAATAATTTATTTATGTAAAAAAATTTATCTTAATAAAAAAATTATATCGTATATATTTTAGAAATCTAAAATATTTGGTTGATAGATGACTAAATAAACTATTTTAACGTTGGTCAAAAGATCATGGGGTTTTGAGTGCATGAGCATTGGTGTACCCATCAATTTCAAAAGGCTCAATTAATGATCATTTTTTTCTGGCTTTTATTATATATGGTACTACCTATCATAATTATCATACGTACGTTTTAATATGTTCAACTCATTCTGCGTCTATCATATATATTATTATTATGAAAATGAATTTAAAGTTGAATCATTATACATTTAATATAGGAATATTTATTAACATAAAAATTTATAATTATATACATCAATGAGATAAATGCTCCATATTCAGTGTCACGTCCAATACAATATTACAATCTGTTTGACACGAATTTGAAAATTAGTAATTGCGAGCGTGTCAAAGGTTAAACCTCAATAAATGCGTCTGGCGATTATGGTTCCTCAAGCTCCTTTGACAATTTACTTGAACATAATCAAATGGCTTGATGTAAAAAGCTTTAGGAATAGTAAAATAAAACTTGAAAATATAAGCTAAGAACAGAAGTAAATGAAAAGGTAATTTGCTTTATAATTAATGATGAACGATGGGTGTATTAACATAAGGAAAAAGATAGGAAAATGAAGAAAACTGAGTATATGAACATGAACAATAAAATGCTGTTGAAGCTTGAAACTTTGAGAGAGTTTGCTTGTTGATTTTTGTCATGATCCATTTCCTTTAATTCTTCCTTTCCATTTTATATGAACTCCAATGAGGAAAACTGCCAACTGTCACCCACGTTGCTGCTGTAATAACTACTGCTCACTTCCTCATGTCCTACTATTCTATGAAAACTGATCCACTTCCTTATTTAATAACTGTTATTATTTTTGCTAGTGACTTTCAATGATTCTTAACTATTAATTAAAATTTAATTAGCTGATTAATGCTCCCAAAAAATTCTAATTTAATTAAACTAATTTAAAATTTTTGAATTTAAGCCCAACATCCCTACATACAAATGGCTGAATTCAATAAAGCCATTACATATGGATTTAATTAAGACAAATTATAAACATCAATTCTTTAAAAACCCAACTCTTTAGACCTTCACCCATCATATCTTAAGGATAAAGATATTGTTACACCCGCATCTAAGACCCTAGGAGTTTGTATGCCTACACGTATGTATACGTGTATAAACGTGTGTTTGTATGGATGTACATGCATATAAATGTATGCGTATGTATCTATGTATGTGGATGTGTATGTAGGTATG
>CANYBF010056548.1:0-12166 GCA_948192965.1 Dalechampia spathulata
TTCGGGCTCCGGTTTGATGAACCAAACAATTAATTAAGCAATTAATTGAAATAATTAATTTTAAGGCTAAAATCAAGTAGATCTGAGTGATTTATGACAGATCCAGAACCCCAAGTGCACGATCTAGCTACTGGAGTCACTAGAAAATTCAAAACCGAAGTATTTCGAGAGCGGTTTGGGTTGAAATAGGGCTTTTCTGTGAAAATCGGGAACTATGTGCGCTGCACATAGATCTATGTGCGCCACACATGAGGGACCTGTGGCACACATAGAGCCATGTGTGGTGCACATAGCTTAGAAAACCAAAAGAAAACCGAAATTCTTTTAGCAGAAACCCTAGATCTGACTCCGATCTAGGTAGATCGGACCCAAAACCGGGTTTTTGCTCGAGGATTTGCATCCAAATCAAAGAAAATAATTTTAAAGTTAAAATTATCATAGATCCAGCAAATATAAGGCAGATCCATAACATCTGAGGCATGGAAAAGCCTCAAATGTTGCTAGATTAGCCAGATCGGGCGAAAAACCGGCGAAAAATGGGGAGAAAACGCGAGTTTCTTTGAAAACTGGGGGTTATATGCGCTGCATATAACCCTATATGCACCACACATGTGCTACATGTGGCACACATAAAGGTATATGTGGCGAATATACCTTAGAAAATTAGAGGAAAATGAAGAAATACGAAGAAATGGGCAGAAATTACCTTGATCCGGCCGAGTATTCTTGTAAATCTTCACTCCAGGAACGTTTAGGGAGTCTAACTAAGCCAATTAAGTCCCTAGATCCTAAGAAATAAATTAATTAAATGTTTAATTAATTTGGGAGGATTTTGGCAGAGGTTTGGCTGCTCTCAGAGCAAATTTCGGGGGGCCAAAAAATGTTGCCCGAGCTCTATATTTATAGAGCGAATGTTTGGGTGGCAATTTTATAATTTTTGGCACGTATTTGCATACATGTGTGCCACATGTAAGGCTATGTGCGCCACACATGTGCTACATGTGGCGCACATAGGGCTATATGCGTGCGCATATAGCCTAGAAACCCTCGCGTAGAGCCCACTATGGTCACTTCCGGGATGCGCCGTGAAGCATATAAGCGTTATTCGTTGTGAGGAATAACTTTACAGAAGAAAGTTTTTCCAAATTCAATCCCGAAATGGCTCCCGACCAAACGTCTTTACTATGCAACGTGCGTAGCCTATAGGGCTATGCGCTACGCACGTTACGTTTTTGACCTATGCGATCCGCCTCGTACGGGTGGAACAGGATGCGTGCCATATGTCCAGGAAAGTGCAAACGACATTTCGAGAAACTTTGCAGTTATAAGTTTTCTCAAATTCGGCCCCAAACATCGAGTTTTGGCTAATGGGCCTAATTTGGGCCCAATAGGCCCATTAAGGCTAAAAAGTGGCATACGGGATACCGTGAGTCGTGCCTCGCGTAGGCACTAGCAAAAATGTGTTCTACGTGTCAAGAACACTCAGATTGGTGAATTTGGATGGTGGGCCCACCTCGATACTATTCATGATGAATAGTACCCCTGTGGGCCCCACAGTGCAAAAGGGGCCAGGAAGTGGTAAATAGCATACCAAGCGTTCCGCCTCAAGTGAGGTGGTAGATAGGGTGTGTTCTATGCGTACAGAACGCATTGAATCGGACGATAGTGGGAAGCAGACCCCACTAGTGTTTAGCGGGCCCTACAGCGAGGTGAACCTACAAATATGGCATTCGAAATGCCACGAGATGTGCCTTGCGTAAGGCAGCAGCGGAATGTACTCTGTAAGTACAGAATACACAGAATTGGCTAATTGGGGAAGCGGGCCCCAACCGTATACTATTCATAATGAATAGTAACCTTGGTCCAAAATGTAATATTTTGCATTCTATGTATCCTACCACGCGTAGGCAGGTGTGAAACGTATTTTGTAAATGCAGAATACACAGAATGGGTTAATAGGGGCAGCGGGCCCTGTTTCTGCTAGGTGGGCCCCACAGCGTAGTGGGCCCAGAAGATGGTATTTACGATGCTAAGCGTTGTGCCTTGCATAAGGCAGCTGGAAAATGTATTCTGTAAGTACAGAACACACAGAATAGGTTATTGGGGACTGCGGGCCCCACTTATGTTTAGTGGGCCCCACCTATGTACTATTCATGATGAATAGTATCTGGGCCAAAAATGCAATACTCCGCATTTCAAGTGTTTTGTGCCCCGTATACGGCAGGGGAGGGTGTTTTGCATGCACAGAACACTCAGAAAAGATGGCGGGTCCCACCAGGCGCCATGGTGGGCCCCACCAGTTCTGAAATGTTCCATTCATCAGAACACACAGAGGAAGTTATAGGGGCTTATATGTATAATCGGGATCGATACCAGGGACTAAATCTTAGTCAAATCAATAAAGATCCAAAATCATACAATGGTGAAAAGTCAAGGTCAACATAACCTAAAATGGGAGAAACTAAATTTTTACAAACAAATCTTAGTAAAGCAAATACAGTAATTCCTAGAACTATACAATGGAAAGATATTTTTCTGCCGAATGAGTGGATCTTAGAAGGAGTAGTCCCTCCACCAGAACCAGAAAAAATAGTAAAGCCAAACATAAACCTAAGTAAGATAGAACAATATGATGATGGAAAAGTAAAATTAAAATTTACTAGACATAGTATAAGTTCATGATATTTGGATACATCTTTAACTAATTCAACTATATATCTAGGAAAAGCTTCACAAATACAATCTATAATTGATGCTTCATACAATGAACATAAATCGGTTCTACAAACTTTTGTTAAACTTAGATATTCTACATCTGATATACCAGAATCAAGCTATATATTAAAAAATATAGATTATAGTTCAAATATACCATATGCTTTATATGATAATTTAGGTCCATTAGATCCAAACCCTATATTACATCAATACAATGAACAATTGAGTTCATCACCAGAATCACCCACAACATCAACTATAATAAAAAAAATATGATGAATAGAGAAGTAAACGTTATAACTAAAAAATTTATTTTTAATGAAGAAGAATTTTATAATGAAATAATAGCTACAAAAAATATAGAAAATTTATTAAAAATTACTAAATAAAATAATATTAATAAATTAAAAGAAGAATATATTAAATTTGTAAAAAATAATTAGGTAAAAATTAAATTTTTTAGTTAGTTTAAACAAATTTATAAGAAAAATATAAATCATATAACTATAAGGAATAAAGAAACAGAATGAAAGACTAAAGATAAAAAGATAATTAGTGAAAATCCACCTAAAATAAATAGTAGTTTTGAATATGGAGATCATGAAATAAAAATTGCACCATTTAAGGTCATAAATGAAGATGATCCACAACGTAAAATATTAGTACAGGAAAATAGTTAACTATAATCAAAAAATTATTTAAAGATAAAGAAGTAAAAATAGAAGATTATATAATTAAAAGAAACTTAAAAAACTCATATTTTTAAACCTTATCAAGTTTCTATAATAAGATAAAAAGAAGTAAAAGATACTAAAGATTCTAATTTTATTATGGTAATTAAAGAACAACTTAGTAAACTAGAATCTACTTCAAATACTAAAATAAGTAATACAGTATCTCAAGTAATAGCTTCATATTCAGAGGAAAATTCTTATTTAGAAACTGAACATTTAGAATCATTTACTAAAACATAAGTCCATAAATAAATCAAATAACACATAATCAACCAATTATAACTGCTTGGTATAAATGATAGGCCTAATATTTTATCACATTATAAGTATAATGCTTCTTCAGTTTATGAATGGAATATAAATAACCTGTTTGAATATTACATTCTTAATTTATTACAACAAATGATAATGGTTGCTAATACATATAAAACTCAAACTAATACATCTGATAAAACTATAGCAGAATTAATTATAACAGGATTCATTGGATAATTAAAAGGTTGGTAGGATAATCATTTAACTGATAGTCAACACTTAAAAATTTTAAATGCAATTAAAACTTATGAAGATGGAGTTCCTATTTTAAATGAATTAGGAAACACAATACAAGATGCTATATCTACATTAATTCTGACTATATTTTTACATTTTATTGGAGATTCTAATCACTTAAATGATAAAAATGCAGAATTATTAAGTAATCTTAGATGTAAAAAATTAAGTGATTTTTAGTATTATAAAACAACTTTTTTAACTCGTATAATGCTTACAGGAGATTCAAACCAGGACCTATAGAAAGAAAATATTCTAGTTGGTTTACCATTATTTCTAAGAGAAAAAGTCAAAAGTAGTATAAAACAAGATTTAAGAAACCTAGTTCCTTATAGTCTATTAATGTATGACCAATTAATAAGTATTATACAAAAAGAAGGTTTAAAATTATGTCAAGATATAAAATCACAAAAATCTTTAAAATACGAAATACATAAAACTAAACAAGAATTAGGTTCATTCTGTAAATAATTTGATTATAATATAAAATAAGATTATGATAAGTGTAGAGGACAATGTTCAAAATCTTATAAAAAAAACCATATAAAAAACCTACAAAAAAATATTATAAGAAACGATATAATAATGATAGTTATTCTAATAAAAATAAAAAATATAAATACAAAAAACCTAATAATAATAATAGTAATAAATTCTTTAAGAAGAAAAATATAAATTATAAAAATTTGGAATGTTATAATTGTGGGAAAAAGGGTTATACTTAACGATTTTGTAAATTTAATAAAAAATTACAAGAACTAAACTTAGAAGAATCTATATTAAATAAAATATATGAATTATATTTAGAATCTGAAAATGAAACTTTGTATGATACAGAAGAAGAAATATATCAGATATATGAAATAAATACGAATACTTTAGAATATACTAAAACAATAAATGTATTAACTAAACAACAAGAATCCTTATTAGAATTAGTCAAACATATAGAAACCCTAAAATAAAGGAGAAATTTTTAAATAAATTATTAGAAGATTTTAAACCAAATGAAATATTAAAAATTGAACCATAAACTTATGATTTAACAATAATAATAAATAAAAATAAACAAGCAAAAACCAACAAGATAAACAAATAAAAGAAATTAAAATAAAACTAAAAGAATTAAAAATAGAGCAGCAAAAACATTTAACAATTATTCAAATATTAAAAAATAAAAAAATAAATCATAACTGATAATTCTAATAATGAGAAAGATAATATAAATAACATACACAAAGATAAAAACTTTATTTTTGTATTATATGAAATAACCTCTCGAAAATATTTAAAATCAATTAAATTAAAATTTTTAGAAAATTATATTATTGATACTGTTGAATTATTTGATATAGGAGCATATTTAAATTATATAAAATCAACCTTAGTACCTATAAAATACTAGAATAAAACTATTGAAAAACTGACTACGGCTAATAAATCTAAATTACAAATTATGGGTAAAACAAATGCTTCTATAATAAATAACAATTTAGAATTAAGAAATATATTTATTTTAACAAAAAGTATGAATCATATGGTCATATTAGGAACACCTTTTATGAGTTTAATTACTCCATATTATATAAAAGAGACAGGAATAAATTTTAAAATTAAAAATAAGAAATTAGAATTTCCTTTTTTATAAAAAGCCAAAACAAAGAGTCTTAATTTATTAAAATAATATACAATACATGAACTAGAAATAAATACGGTAATTAAAGCAAAAATAAAACATCTTTTTAAGTTAAAAGGAAATTTGCATACATATAGAATAAATAAACAACTTAACACAGACCTAATAAAATCAAAAGTAAAACAAATACAAGTTCAAATTGAAACCAAATTATGTTCTGATCTTCCTAATGCATTTTGGGATAGAAAGTAATATATATAGTTGATTTACCATATGAACAAGAATTTGATGAAAAAAATACAACAATCAAAGCTAAACCTATACAAATGTCTTTAAATATGATTGAATTTTGTAAAAAAGAAATAAATTATTTAGAAAATAAAAAATTAATTTGTAAATCTAGGAGTCCTTGGTCATGTGCAGCATTCTATATTAATAAAGCCTCAAAAATAGAACGAGGAGTACCATGATTAGTAATAAATTATAAACCATGAAATAAAGCTCTAAATGGATTAGGTATCCAATACCAAATAAAAAGGATTTATTAAATAGATTATATAATGCAAGTATTTTCTCAAAATTTGATATGAAATCTAGGCTTTGGCAAATATAAATTCACCCTAAAGATAGATATAAAACAGCTTTTACTATCCCTTTTGGACAATATGAATGGAATGTTATGCCTTTTGGATTAAAAAATGCACCCTCTAAATTTCAACGTATAATGAATGACATATTTAATCCATATATAAAATTTTGTAGTCTATATTGATGATGTATTAACTTTTAGTACAACTATCGATGAACATATTAAACATTTAAAAATATTTTGTGTGACCATCAGAAAAAATAGATTGGTGTTAAGTAAAATAAAAATATCTTTGTTTCAAACTAAGATAAGATTTCTAAGACATCAAATAAATCAAAGCATTATATAACCTATAAAAAGAAATTTATCCTTTGGAGAAAAATTCCCAAATGAAATATTAAATAAAGCCTAATTACAAGGGTTTTTAAGATGTTTAAATTATATTATAGATTTTTATCCTAATTTAAATAAATTAGTAAAACCTTTACATAATCAATTAAAGAAAAATCAAGAACCATGGAGTAAAATACATATGAATATTATTCAATAGATAAAATCTTTAGTAAAAAAAAGTCCTTGCTTATATATTCCAGATCCCTCAGCTAATAAAATCCTAGAAATTGATACATATGACATAGGTTATGGAGGAGTATTAAAACAAATTAAAAATAACAAAGAATGTATAATCCAATTTACTTTAGGATATTGGAATGATACTTAGGTTAATTATTTTATAATTAAAAAAGAAATTCATAGTACTATCGTATGTATTTCTAAATTTCAGTTTGATTTATTAAATCAAAAATTTTTATTGCATATTGATTATAAATTTACAAAAGAAGTTTTACAAAAAGACGTTAAAAATCTTGCTTCAAAATAAATTTTTGCTAGATGGTAAGCTATACTAAGTATTTTTTATTTTGATATAGAGTATATTAAAGGTAAGAATAATAGTATTTCAAGATTTTCTAACACATGAATTTCTTTACAAAAAAAATATGGAACAAAAAGAAGAAAACCAATAAAGCCAAAGAATTTAAAAATAGTTCTTCTTCTTCCTATACTAAAGCCTTATCTAACCACTGAGAAAACCTAAAAATTATAAAACCCATCTTAAAACTAGAAAAATCATAGGCTGATATAGCTTAAGAAGAAGATGACTTTAAAGCTTAAATTGTAACACACCAGAAACACACCTAGACTTATATCAACTATTACCGAATATGAACAAGGAATCAAGTAAAACTTTTGTACCATTTGTAAAACATAAGAAAAGAGAATCTTCTTTTAAAACCCTATCCAAAACTGATTTAAAACCTCTTATAAAAATAAATCAGCCAATTTTGGCTATCTCTTTAAATTTTCCTATAAAATCCTAATGATTTCATAAAGTTTTTCAAAATATTGAGTTTATTATTAAAAAAGGATTACCAAATAATCCATAGGAAATTGTAAATGTTGTATATCTTAAAAATTGATATTTTAAACCAACTGATTTGTCAAAACCTCAAGAGTACTACTTTACAATCCTTGAGGAAACAGGCTCAGTAACAATAAAACATACTTATGATCCTAAAGATGAAAAAATTATTATATACTCATCCATACAAATAAAAAGAATTCTTCCTCTCTCAAACTGGAAAAACCGTTATATGAACCTACACATTTTATAGCTAGTTTCTTTTCATATGAAACCACCTCTTCATGGTATAATTATTGGGACTACATAGATGCTTGGTCTAAAGTATTTTCTGTTCAAAACCCCTCTTATACACATTCCTAGCTCATATACTTTGATACCAATATAAAAACCCATGATATCCCTATATGGTTCATTAACTGGTGCTATAATTTTGGAAGTTGTGAGAATATACTATCACCTAATGTGTCCAAAGCCTACTAAACCTATAAGACCAATTTCCAACCTTCCATATACAAAAAATAGTACTCATCCTTACTCCTTTTTTGTATGACTTTCTTTATACCTTGGGTATACCAATGATATTTTGATTCTACATATTAGCAAGGAACCAATCTCCTTATCATTGTAAAGAAGCATAAAATAAAATGGTGCAATACATTTCAAAATACCACCTTTGATACCACTATAAAAAGTTGATGTCTCACTAAAAATAAAGTCCCCTTAGTATCTGTTAATAATACCTTTAGAGCTTAAAAAGCACATTGTCAGGCTCTCTTGGCATCAGCTCAGACACCAAAAGATTATAAAATTATTTGTCAATAAGTCACAGAATCTATTCCTTTAACCTTAAAGACTTTAAAGCATAACTCACTAAAATCATCAAATAAAAGCATAGTCTTGAAGAAAAAGTCCATCAACTACTTCTTCAAGCTCATTTGTAACAACAGAATCATTATCATCAGAAGACTCTAACATTGATTATTGTTCGAGTAATGAAGATGATTGTTATGACATTCTCTCCCCTATAAAAAAATAAAAAAGAAAATGTCACGCCTTTCTATGGTACGATATACTCCCATAGAATAATTAATGATCTCTGATACGTGAAAACCATTAATTACCCTATAAGGGATGCGTAAATTTTTTTTATATTATGCGTTGTTTTAAGTTTTGCAAAAGTATTAGTCCCAAATAACATTTTTACATTTACTGCCTTTAACATTTAATTTTTTAATTAAATTAATTAGAAACTTTAATCTACTCCAGGTCCTTGCCTTCAAAGAGTCTCCTGTTAAATTGGTGCTTTGGGAATCCGTGCTCGCCATCCTACTGTCAACCTACGTCCATCAAATGATGAACACTGAGTATATAATTCAGTGGTGCTTTTAACACATAATATATACAATATAATCATTCATATCACATCCATGAACAAGTCATTTAAACCATAACATTTTATTATTGACGTTGCCATGTAATCATTTAAAATATTATTTCTATTCATCATTTATATATATCATTGTTTACTTAACTCTCTAACATATTCAGTTCATAGTTCATTTATATTGATACTATGACTAGTTTATTTCCTTGATATATATATCATTTATTTTTCTTTGGATTTATATTCCTCTTGCATTTCCACAAAGCAATGTATACATTTATTATGTATACTACATCAATCAATTATAATCATACAACCATTAATATTTCAGTACTATAAACTTATTTATAATATATTCAACATTTTTCAACCATGATAATTTATGTACTTGTTAATATCATAACTTTATTCTTTTAGTGTATTTCTATTTCTTACTATATATCAGTAGTGTACTTGTTAATATCACTTTATCACGTATTCTTTTCAATTCATAATCTTAATATAATTAATCATATTAATTATATTCTCTACCGATATTCAACATGAATGACATCAATAATGATAACATATATTCATTACATTATTATTCTCCAATATTATAAATCTCAGCCATATGTGTATCATGTTATCATCATGTATAACATACCATTATACCATAACCACATTATGTGTATCATATTATGATCATCATGTATGTCTCATATATCATAGCATTAATTTAATTTTAATATCATCATCATAATATAACATCATTTACATATGAATGCATCATTTAGACATCATCATCAACATAATTCATGATTTATGTCATTAATGAGAATGCATTTATGTTATGCATTCTCCCTCATATTTTTCTATATTTTTTTTCATATTATTTTCCCTCTTTGCATTTTTGGGCTATATGTTCACATTGTATTAAGTCATTCTTTCATATCTCATTTATGGTTCATCTAAAAACTATTTCATATTCATTTCTTTTCATATCATTTCAACATTTCCATTTCCATATATTTCCCGTAGGAAATTATATCGTAATGCCCAATACTTTTCCTTTTATCATTATCCTTTCGTATTCTTGTATTTTTCTTTTCCCCCTTATTTCTCCATATCATGACATGTATGAATTTATCCACTTATGTTTTAATGAAATGAAATGAATGTTTTCTGCCATGATGCCAAAAATAAACATGTGCAAGCATCATGATATTATATCATATCTCATCCTTTTCATCCATCATACATTTCATATACCATGATTTCCATATATCATTCATTTAATAAAACATTCATTTCACATAGCATGCATCCCAAATAACACCCATTGCATATAGTATTTATCTTATACATACCTTGAAATTAACTTAATGAAAATCACATTATAATGCAAGTACTTTTGATATTATTTATTTGCTTAAAAAAATGTCATATTATAAAATTCATAACCTTTAATCACCAATTAATTATTGCTGTTCTCCATAATTCATGAAATTATATCAGATTATAACATCTCTTTTCTTATGAATTCATAGTATATAAACAATATGCATATGCATCAACTTAAATTACCATGCATAATTTTTCTCATAACTTTATTATTATCATAATAAAATAATCATTTCATTTTACCATATTTCACCCTCATGTATAACATATCTTCGTAACATATCATTATTATATATATTATATCATCAATATAATATATGATATCATAAACATGTATACCATATCATCATATAATCATTAATAATAAATATGTATCTTATTATTATGATTTATTATTTATATCTTTAATTGTTCACATTTATAATTTATGCCAATATTAGCACTTTCACATACATTTTTATCATATATGTCATATTTCATAAATTATTAAATGTGAATACCATCATGTGTATTTTCATAATGTATCATGTATATTATATGAAATTGAATTACTATAGAATTTAATCAATCAAATCCATATAAAATAAAACTATAAAATATAACATGTAACAACATGTTAAAAATTTAAGGTAAGTTCGTACTTACCTACCGATCCAAAACTAAGAATCAACTAAAATAGCACAAACCTGATTTTCCATTCCTTTTAAGTATCCAGTGGTTTGTATCCATTTCCCTCTGAATCATATAGAATATAAATTAAACATCCATCTTTAATTAACTATCTTAATTTCATTATTATACATTTATCATACATACTTGTAAACATATATATGTATATCAATTAATAATATTTCATATCTTAATTCAATCTTCTTATTACTTAGCATAGAATTTCTTTAAGTAATAATATTAACATTAATCATTTTATTTCACTATTCACATGATACTATTCATGTTGGTTACTATTTATATATTACTATTCATGTTTATTACTATTCATCATATAACATTTAGATATCATCATATCTTAATTAGGACCTATTTAATAACATCTTAGTTTTACTTTAATACCCATTTAATATCATTTTCATATGACCATAATAATAACCAAGTAATAACCTTAATTTAATTTAAATGTATTCTTTAACCTTCTTAATTCAACATCCAATTATTTTGTGTAATCATAATATGATATTCACCTTAATACTTTATTTAATCATTATCATACTTAGCCAATAATTCCAAATCATCTTACCCATATTTCTCTATCATTATTTATTAAAATCAAATTACCTTAATTCTTAAGTACATATCCATATAAATCTTTCTACATATTCTCTTTATACCCCTGTTATTGAAAATAATTCAATAATATTTATCAAAGTCTTAACTTATTTAAAAATTATTTAAACATTAACTTAATTTCATATAGCATACCTATTTAATATCCTTGTCATCTATTTATTAAATAATTAAACCATTAAACTTAATTCAAACAATTAAATGTTCTCTTATATTGAACCATATATAACATACCATTTAAACTTTACTAATTTACCATTTAATAAACCATATATTTGTAACTTATTTATTTAATATCAATTTCAATCTTATAATAAAATCATTTCAAAATTCATATATCATTATCCCTACTACTATCTCTTTTAACTTAATTATTAATATCCAATAATTCTTTTTATACATTATTAAATAACTCATAATACTTCCAAATAATTATCCTCATGCT
>CANYBF010056635.1:0-28451 GCA_948192965.1 Dalechampia spathulata
ATTTCCTTCCAAAAGCACATGTCAATCATGTGCACTTCCACTTAATTCATATACATGAATAAGTCATGTGACAATCACATTTTGACTATTAAGTCAATCAATTCCATCAAAATCCCGTATATACCATGCATGTAGAACATGTCATCTTAAATCACTTGTATCTTGAGTTTTGCTCATCAGATTTCAGTGATCTTGGTATCAAATTGAAGCTCTTTTCATTCTCTTTCTAATAAATAAGAAAAATCATGGTTACATAATAATGACAAAACATTGTTTTACCAATATTCATTCATGGTTATCATTTACTTACTTTTAGTGTGCGACCTTTTGGATTCTTGACATGTTGGCAACATATGAATATATTATTAAACTTCATTTAATAGCATCATATGTAAACCATGAGTGATGTCTAGTCATACATCATGACTACCCAAATGCCAAGAGGTCATTAGTTTGACTATGACCCTTTCCATGCAATAAACTCCTTTCACCATCCTTTATCTCATTTAGGTTTGATTATGGATTAATGTCAACTCAATGCATGATCAAGTGTGTTAGATCATGCCCTAAATTTGATGTTTCATGTACCATAATCTTTATTCCTAAAAGGCCCTTATGAAACTCATTCATCAATAGGCATCATACTCTGGCTAGAGATTCTTGAATAAAGAATATTACATGAATCAATGAGATAAAACCCTAACATTTAATCTGGTGTGGTAAATCCTTTATTGATAAACAAATACCTTCAACTACTTCATACTGTATCCAACCTCTAAGTTATGAATGACTCCAATGGAGGAATAAAACATAAGAGTCAAAATATAGTGATATATAATTAAGATAACCTTGTTATCTCAAGTCTTAAGGATACTTGCACTACTGATATGAGTAAGATATGTTTCACAGACATAGATTAATTATCCATATGAAATCTCACTGGCAAGGCCTCCAATGAGTCAGTCCTCTACTAATCATCCACATGTTCACTTTAGACAACTCTTGTCATGATGAATGAGAATCATCCCTTGAAGAAGTATAACATGTGCTAATCTTAATCGCATTAATAATATCCATTCTTATTAATACATTGATCAGGGGCAATTTAGATATTGAACATTTGCATACAATAAGAATCTCATTTCATAAACTACTTTATGAATTCCTTTATAATGTTCCAATATCCTAGAATTCATTATTTAGTTAATAACCTTTCAAGTAAACTAAATAATGAATAATGCCTTTTTTGATAAATGATTCAATATCAAATTACAATGAAATATGATGCTCTAGAGCATACACTAACAAAAGAATGATATGATGATAAAGAAATGATGTGACAACAAAGAAAGGATGAAATAATAAAGAAATGATGAAATGATAGGGTAAAAAGGAATATAATACATATGTATATTCATTGATATATAGCATGTCATTACTACAAGAGAAGAGGAATACAATACATATTTGCATTCATTGATATAAAGCATATCATTGTTATAATATTGATAAACAAAATAATAATGTGGTTGATTCATGATTATGATTATGATTGAAGAGTTGTTGATGGAGTATTTATATTAAATGATATTTTGCTATTGATTGCATGTTTCTATTAGTTAGAAAATTTTAATAATGGTGTATTGCTATGATTGTTCATTATTTATTTTACTAATAAATTGTATTTATCATAAAGTGGGAACTAAACAGTGTACTTATTATTAGACATCATTGAGTGATATGATTAATGTTTATCATTTGATAAATGCATATCAAGGTAGTTTAGAAGGGCATCTGGATCAATGAGGCACCAGTGTTGTTAGTATTCTTTGAGTTTTGTATGATCTTTGAAAAAACTTTTTAATTATATAACATATTCCTAGTAAATATTTTGTTTCTACAATTATCCTTGTATAGTTTATGGATAGTAAAATATTTTATGCTTGTATATATTACCAATGATGTTAAAACTACCTAATGTATAGCTTATTTAAATTATATGAATGATATCTGCAATAGTTGTTTGGTGGCATACCATAAATAATATATTTATGTTTTTTACAAGCAGGTGATAGTATGAGCTATAAATAATAAAATGAATAGTTATAATTACAAACTAGATATATTTTATTAAAGTAGATAAAGTTTAAATCCTTTGTAGGGTGATCAATGGATTCTTAATTATTGATATTTATTAATTATTCTACATGAGTGTGTTCTACTCGTTGGGTGTGACATAATGTCTAAATGTTTCATAGATGATTATCATTAAATTCATCACTATTGAAATGTTTGTAACATTTATAAAGTATACATGACATAAATGTGTTTAAGAACAAGATTTCAAACTTATAAGATATGGTAAACTAAAGAATGGATAAAAGAAAGATAATGAAATGAATGAACCTATGAAATGAGTTCATGTCTAAAGATGCATGAACAAGAAAGATGATTATACACTTTATAACTTGATAATTTATTATATCATACAATATTGTTTTGCTTTTTAATATTGATGCTTCTATAACCACCATGAGTTTCACTTAACATTTATTATTGGATGAATGCAAGTTAAAAAGATTAGCTTAGATCCATTTGTTAGTAATGTAAACTAAGTAAGAACTTTAGGCAATAATATAAATCAAGTAAAAACTTTGCATAAACTTTGTTATAAGATTATGTTTGCACTTTATAAACAAATATGATTAAGAGATGCTACATGATTGTATGAATAATATTGATGAATTACCTCCATAGGCCAAATTATAGATATAACATTTTGTAAGAATTAGCATTGTTTCAACGATGATCATGAGATAAGTATGGTTTAGTCATATAGGTAAACTAGAATCTATGTGCATTATATATGATGTATATGACAAGATGTTCTTGAAAATGAATGTATTTAGTTTAAATATAAATAACTAATGAAAAGAAAAAATAATTGGCCACATTCTTTAAGGGTTGATTAGTGGATTTTAATAGTATTTAATACACTTCCTCTTGACATTGAGATATTCTGATATGGTGGAGGACATTGACTAGGGTTTTAGAGCATTAACCTATATTTATGGAGGCCTTGGCTTGTGTTGCATGGAGTAATTGAAAATTTATAAGTTATAACATGTTTTGTAGCCATGCAACTATCTTCTTTCTTAGTTTTTTTATTATTCATTTGTATTTTATTAATCATTATTCTACAATCTTACATTTATAAGCTTATAAGCTTGGTCTTATTGAGGGTATGAACCCTCTATGAATATACATGCACTCCCTTTTCTCCAATGGTAGCACTCACATAATATGTTAATTGTTAAAGCTTTTATTATAATTCATAGAGACCATTTGAATTGTCTAATTTTGATGGCATATGATTGATTAGTAATTAACAAAATTGTTAGTAATGAAAAGGAAAACCAATAGGATTCTAATGCTTGTGTTGGATGTGTTTTTGCAAGATTTAGGTACAAACTAGATAGGCTTCAAGCATGTGTGGAATCTTATTGGGGACTATTAGTGGTGGCTTATCTATGGGCCTTGGAGCTAGCAATGGTTCTTAGAAGAGCATGTCTTTCACTAGGATCATGATCCTAAATTCAAGCATATCTTGAGCATGATGCTTATAAACGTGTTTTGTAGCTCCATTATAAATGAAATGTGGCTCTCTACTTATGTTAATGGCACTCCTTCAAATAACTTTTTGATTTATAATATGGATGAATATTTCATCTTGTTACTTATTCTTATAACAATTTCTTACTACCCTTTAGAGGGCCTATGGCGATTCACTGAGGCTCAAGGCTTCCCATCTAAGGCTAGCACCTCCTCTTACACTCCTTCATTAGTAATGATGAGAACCAAGTTATGACCGTAGTCTTTAAGATTAACTGTAGAATTAGTAAGGTATCAAACACTAGGAGATTGAGTCATCAATTATCAAATGAGATAAATACTCAAATGTTTAGGCTCATCAAAAGTAAAAATTCAAAATAAATGGGTATACTTTTATTATAGTTATAAATAACTCTAAATTAATAAATAGAAGCAATTCAAATAATATGGAGTTGAAATCACATTGAACAACATTACTATTAAACATACAATGATTCTCCAAAACTATAATTATACTAGAATGAATGATTAATTAGGAGGGTTTTGCCTAAATTCATTAAAGGAAACTCCCATTATCAATGAACGTATTCATGTATAAGACCATAAGCATTCTTATGTTAAATAAATAGTTATACACATAACTCTTGAAATTTCATGTTAATCACTTGCACCCCTTTAAAGGTAAGCTTTATATATCCTTTTAACTTAAGTGATTATGATTACTTTCTAATTAAGAAAACCAATTCTTATTTTCAACTCTCAACTAAAATACTAAATAAGATTATATAGCAAATAATAAAACTTAATCATAATTAAAACATATCAAACATTGCATTACATAAGATGTAATTCAAGGGACAAGGTTAAATAAAAGCAATTCACACTTAAGAAACTAGCCTTTATACATGAAAACTAAACTTATCAAAGCATAAAAATATAACAATAATAGATCTAAAGAGTAAAAGAAAAAAGGAGAAAGAATGTATATTATCTTCATAAGCAAGTTTCTTAGTCTTCATAAAAGTTCTTATTGTCCTTTTTTTCTTCTTAAGAGGATCCTTCAAAACTTTCTACTTAATAATGTATTTATTGGATTCATATTTTGTTATTAATTTAACAATCAAATGATAATATTTTATTGACAACTTTTATAATTAATTGATTTATTTGTAGTTTTGTCATTATTTAGCATCAAAATCATTTTCATTGCTAAACCATCATTTTCTTGTTGTAAGTAATCATCTAAAAATTTAGGTTAATAACGAACAAATTTTTCAAAGAATCAAATGCAAACAAATTCTCAGAATTATCGCTGGAAGCCAACCGTGAACATATAGGATTCATACCCAAGGTTGAAATCCAATAAAAATTGACATATTGGTTAAACAATAAATTCTCATTATTATAATATGTCAGTATCATATTAATGATAATTGTACCACATTCATATATGAGCTTTAATTTAAAATAATTTCTAAACCTATTATTCATATCCAGATTCATATAACAAATAAATAAATTTGACCCGTCAATTAGAAGCTATGATTTTATAAAATTGCGTTCCAATTTCCACAACGTACAGCACATTGTTTAGGCTGGCTAGGTTTTCTTTTATATATTTTTTTGAACAAATATTTGCATGGACATAAATGTCATATAGTTGTAATTTTGTTTTCTTCTAAAGCTATCACTAGCTTTCACATGATTTCTTATCAGATACTGATTGCTTAAAATGTAGTACAAACAGAAACTGTTTAATTGTTTTTGACCGTAAAACATACTAGTATTATAGCTATAAATCAGTTAATTAGATAATTTTGCTTGCAAAGAGCTATCATGTTTATTCGTTTCATTCGTAAATAAAAAGTGACTAAATAATCAATTAAATTAATAATTTTGTAAATATTATTTATTAATTAACATGGCTTAACTTAATTATTTATCCCATGTATTAATTATATTAATTAAATGTTCCGATTGGTTTTTCTTTTCTTTTTTTTTTTCTTTTCGTTTTGTATTTATTATTGTTTGCCGTCCATGATCACTTTGTAGCTAGCATGTGGTTTGCTCATCTTCGATAATTAAATAGTTCGAAAAATATGATTCTTTTTGTATATTCTGTATACATGTATGTTAATGATTATAATTGAATTTCCGGTTTCAACGGTTTTATTCTTTTTGGAAGTTGTCTTCTTGATTAACAGTTTCTCTAATAGTATTTAGCTGTCTTATCATCATCATCATGCATTTTATAAAAAATTATTTCTAAAACATACCTAATTACACAGAGAAAATAAGCAAGCACGTATTATATATCAAAATGGGATTTTTATCAAAATAGGATTTTAAGTATTTCTATTTTGATCTCTAAAATTCATAATATTTTCATACATCCGATATGCATATAACATCGAAATATAACAAAAAAATGTATTCCATGACTAAGTAAGTTTAATTAAAATTGATATTAGAACTATGAAGTATATATTTTTATTTTATGGCGGAACTATCATGGTAAAAGGTAATTAATTTTCCTGTCAATTTAATTACTAGTTTAAGGACGAAATCAATTAAATAATTGATTGCGAATCAATTTTATCAGATAAAAAGTCATTAAACCTTAAACCAAACCAAATTATTGTTGTTGATAAATGCAATATATAATTATTCTGGCAAGAATGCAAAGTCCATTGGATAGGCAAATATTACCATATGCATTGACCCCACTATGGGTACAAAATGTTGGCACAACTAATATCCAACCAGATATGTAAAGTCTATTCCCTCTCATTTTTTTGGAAAAAAAAAAAAGATATTATATAATAAGGTTTCATATATTATTAGCAAGTGAACAAGATAAGTAGTTACGTATGTTCATGAAATTTAGTGATTTTGTATTTGAAACATGAGGTTGAAACGATTTTCTCTTAATAAAATCTGCGTAAATCAATCTTTCATAATCGGCTTATTAAATTTCAATATTAAAACTTTTTTTAAAAAATAATTATAAAAAGACAATTTATTAGTTTTGATTTGCTAGGAATGTACTTTATTACAGTGTCGTTTATTTTAAAATAATAATTTTATTTCCTTTTTTTATATTTTCGAAATAGTTATTATATTTCATATCTTTATTTTTTTATTTTTTTATAACTTCCACAAATGAATTTAATTTAAATTTGACAACACTATGGAAAAGCTATTTATAGTGTTTAGACGAGATGATTAATCTAAGATTTATTTAGGAAATAAAGATACCTCCTAGTATTATTACGGGGAAAGGAAATGGTATTAGTACACGAAAAGATAGATAAATATTGGCTAAAAAAATTATTGATCAATTAATGTAAAATAAATATATATTTAATATTTAATAAAATTTAATATGTATATTTATGATATTAGTGAAAATTCATAATTTTAGAAATGAATTAAGGTTTCTTTTTAAAAGATAAAAATTATATTAACGCTTAGGAGGAAATACAAAATTTGATATCATAATTTCTGGTATAACAGTGCAAGAGACAGAGAAGACAGATCCCCTCCCCCCACCCAAAACCCCCCAAACCTGTGGACAGCAAACTAGAGTTTGTAAAAAGAATTCATTATAATACCAACTGAATTATACCCAATTAATTTATGTTTCTACTTTCAATTTAACCAAACCAAACTCTACCCAAACCATTCATTTTATTGTCAGGAAACTCATCGAGTAATATAACAAGAGTCAACAATACTATAGAGCTCCTTCATATGTATTATGCTCGATGTCTCTGAAATCTCTCTTGCAATGATTCTTTCACGTTGATATTTTGGAAACAGAGGCAGGCCAAATATAGCAGAAGAAGCAGAGTCGACAATATAATGAGGTATAAGAGAATACATACAAGAAAAGAAGATACTGTCTTGTCCAGTTATACATGAAGAAGAGACTACTAGTTGTTCATGTTCATGAATAAACAAGGATTATACTTGAGAATTCATAAATATCCATCTCTAGAAATTTGATGATTTTTATACCATCATGGCTTATCGATCTCAGTTCGGTGACACCACGTTTACTAAAGTGTTTGTTGGAGGATTAGCTTGGGAAACTCCTACCGAAGAAATGCGCAACTACTTTCAACAGTTTGGAGAAATTCTTGAAGCTGTTATTATTACTGATAAAAATACTGGAAAATCTAAAGGTTATGGATTTGTAAGTTCCACGCACATTTCATTTGCATTTGCTTCATCTGGCGAATTCTTTTGAGTTGTTTTTTTTTCTTTTATCGATGGATATTGTATTTATCGTGTGTATATATATTTATATATAACTAGTTTACAAGCTTTTTATAACTTTTTGATGATCATTAACAGGTTACTTTCAGAGATCCTGAATCGGCTAGAAGGGCTTGTGCTGATCCGAATCCTGTCATTGATGGGAGACGAGCAAATTGTAATATTGCTTCTCTTGGACGGCCTAGACCATCGCCTCCTCGAGGTCAATTTTCCTGTATATCTATTTTATTTCACGAGACGATTTCTTTCCTTCCTTCCTTCCTTTCTTTTGTTTTTCTTTTATAAATCTTTAATCTGTTATATATCAATTCATCCGTTTAATTCTTATTAATTATATGATGAGCTGCTGATATTGATGACATTCTTCTTGTTCTGTCATGCAGGAAGACCGCACGGTGGCAGTCCTTATCAAGGCAGTCCGTCATATAGTGGAGGGCCAACGCCCTTACCTCATCCGCCTCCTCTGCCTCGTCCAGCGGCACTACCACCACCTCCGGTTGTTTATCCACATTACGGGTATGTTGTTTCTGTCTGCAATGATTGTCCCCATTACATCTAGGAGATGGTCCATGCCTCAAAAGTGGCATTAGATATAAAACCCTTTTATTTTTTTCCCCATGTTTCATTTTTATTTCATATTTTTTAAACCATTTTTTTCTCTCTTCCTCCAAGACAGTTGGTATCTGCCTGTAAACAACGAATCACATAATTGACCAAGTAACGTGCCACCACAAAAAACAAATCCGTTATATACATATATGTGTGTGTGTATATATATTATATGCGCATAGTTGTTAATGTGAACATAATGGAAGTGCGTTGGTCGTTGATCAAAGATAAACTTTAACGGTTACCTAAATAACGTACATATTTATTGTGACCGTTGCATGGTTAAATTTTTATAGTTACATAATTTTTGTAAAAAAATTTTCTGCAGTTCAGTTGGGGGTATTAAAAGTTCATATTTCAGAATTAATTTTTTCCAATGCTGAGTTGTTTAGTTTAAAGACTGGAATTCAACTATGCACTGTTCATAAAACAGTATTATATTTCTAAATAACTAGCCTAAGCTTATACAAATTTCATTTTCATAAGGTGAAAAGAAATGCTTACATAAGCTTTAGGACAGCTACCATACAACAATGTGACCCACCATTTATTGATGGATTGGTTGGCTTAGGTGCACATTACATTTAAATATGACATAGATAAGCTTTTTCCTTGTAGAATTAGGATTAAAAAATATATTAAATATTTCAAAAGAAATGGGAAAGAAATAACAAAAGTCTTAGTGGAAAGGAGGAATCATATGCGGTTATAATATTAAAGAATGGTGCCCGTTAGACTTGAATGATTGATACATTCTTAACACTTGCATTTTAGATGTGATCACATTTTGAGACATGATATGTATTCTTCGCAATAACCTGAGCTTCTTTAGGGTTTAGTTGTTCATAATGATTCTTCTTTAGAACAAATCAAATATAATAATTAGTTGATCGCTTATTATTTTAAAATACATCAAAAATTCGAAGCTTTATATTCATTTTTTTTATTGTACAGTGCATTTGCTACAGTACTTTAAGATAAAATATAGAGAAAAACTCACATTTATGTTTTTCTTAAAAATACTTTCAAAAATGTCTAGCACCCAAGTTTTGCTAACTTTTAGAATCACATGTATTATATCAGTTCTCATATATAAGAATTAATTTTTAAAAAAACGTTATATTTTTATAATTTTTTTCACGGGTATTCATGTAAAGTTCCCTAAAATATATATGTGCAAATTTTCTTAGGATGGTGGAGTCACGCGCCCATAATATCTGTTGCTAGGAGGTAGGATAAGGAAAATGATAGTGACAGAGATTTATACGACAACACTTTATCGGCCAAAATTTGTGGGTCACTTATTGCCATTATATAGACTCGTTAACTTACATGCATCAATTCCATACACATTATACCCGTAAATAGATACTTAATTCCCGATAAGAGTATGTGATATGAACGGTTTTGGTCCAATATAAGACACATTTAAATCCATATATATGCGCATGATTATGATTAATTTTGACATCCAACAAACAATAACAAACATTATCGTAGGGTACAGTTGCTAGCTACTATGTGTGGTAGGTCCCAGTTGGCAGCATCGCAATTAGTTCATCATCCTACCCCATTTTCCTGCAGCAGAGAAGCCATTTTCAGTAATTGCTTCAAATATATGAATTTCTAGTTTATGTATTTACACGTAACCATGATTGGACCCTTTTGCAGATACTCACCTTACACTCCAGATTATGGGTACTATCAGGTAAATTAATTCATTAATCACTTCGTTTATTGAAACTTATTTTACAATATGAAATGTTTTAAAAGTTCACATTATTGTTGTTGTGCAGGCTGCTATCTATAACACACAAGTTCAACAACCTCAACACTATCACCAATTGTACGGATCGTCATTATCGTCGCCAACGCCACCACCAACATTGGGCTCACCTTACTATTATCATGGGTATTCTCTGCAACCAGTGAGGGGAGCACCCCATCAGGCTCAACGTTTACCCTATTATTACTACCCTACTACTACCACATTTCCTGACCCTTCTTCCTTCTCCAACTTTCCTAATCCACCTACCATTCAGCCCACTAGCCATCCCTTTCCCTCTTCTACTTCTGGTATGTAACATATTACTCCTTTCTTTCTTCGTTGTTTCTTTTTGGTTATTTCTTTTGTTATTGTCTTTCTAGAGATATATACACATTGATAATATAATAATGGGTAATGGATGATATTAGAATAAATTGGCGTGGATAAGTTAAATGAAATAATTTATACTCAAAAGAGAGTTTATTTGTTGAGAAATTTTTTGGATATTAAAATCTGCATAGAAAAATAAATAAATAAATAAATAAAAGAAATGGAGTTCTGAAGTGTATGGATCGGGGGCCACATGGGTAAAGCTAAAGCATGTGCAGTGAGCTGTCTGGTTATTGCAATGACAAATAATGGGTGGATGTAATGTAATGACAGGTAGGAGCAATTAGGGTATGTGTGCGTTGTAAAAACAAATAGTGATGTGGTTTCTGTCTCCATATTTTCTTTCTTTCTTTTCTTTTTTCTTCTTTCTGAATATGCAGCACCTCATCTTCTTACACTTTCATAATGATTCTGTTCTGCGTTTTTTTTTGTCCGAATATATTAGTCAAAATGACTTATTTATAAAATTTTTGAAGATTTATTTTTAATTTAATAAATAATTATATGATAATTTAGTTTCAATAATTAATCATAAATTTAATGATCTAGATTAAATCTATATTTGAAAGGATGCTAATCCTCAGGATACACTTTGATGAGAAGAAAATAAATTATGAGCAAATAAACATGGTTTGACATGTAATCTAAGGAAACATCAACATTAGGGAATAAATAAGGTTTTAGGGGCAGAACTGTTTTATTGTTTGGTTAGAATAATGTTTTTAGTTTATTTGAATCGATTGTATAATTTGTTTAACAGGCATGTAAGTTTGTTATATAACTCAAAAGCTGCAATAATAATGCCAACTTGTGAGTTTAACTTTTTTTACTTTTATGAGAATTATAATAATTATTATATATTTTATGATTTATTCTTTGGTTAAATTCATGCAGATTCACGGCAGACAACGCCACAACATCCCACCACAGAAACAGAAGCCAGCGTGGTGACTTCTCCTGGTACAAACCCAACGACCTAAGAGAAAAGGAAGCCATTCATTTTCAACATACACATGATTTTTTTTATTTTTTTTAAAGAGAAGCTTAATCAATTTGTAAAATCTGTTTTAAGTTTTATGGCATATTATCATCCCCTTTTAATAAATTTCCATATGTTCATTTCTAGTTAAGCAAATATTATTTCTCATATTCTTTGATTGCGATTCAAGCTGTAGGTTGTTTATATGAATATTTAATTTACAAACCTCAGACCAAAGTTTGATTTTCAAAAACGCAAGGAGCAGAGTATTTTAATGAGCCAAATCTTAATAGTGGCATACTGTATAATTTTCGCTTTGAACTATAAAGGGGTAGGTTTGGTACTTTATGAACAAGCTGCTTCTGTTGTTTTGCTGGTGAAAGACTAATGAAACTTCACTATTATTTCAATTCCATGCTAATAGAAATTTGTATGAAAAAGATATATGGCCTGATACTTGCACAACCTTTTGTCTTGATTCTTTGCCATAAATAAAGATTTATAGTAGAGAAATAGGAAAATTGGAAAAAAAAAAGAGAAAGAATAAGAACAGAAAGAAGTAAAATACTGTGATTTGTATTATGTAGTGAATATTACAATAATGTATTTTTTTCTTATGTGCATCCTGTTGAAGAAGTGATGATGCAAAATTGACAGATGTGTTTTGACGTGGTTTACTTAGCATCATTTTTTTTTTCTAAATTTTTGGCTGTTCAATTATTTCCAGTATTAGTTAGTGCCATTTATCTCTCCATATGAGTAGTGAGTTAGTTTATTGTTGTAAACCTATTTATAAGGCATATCTATTTTTTGAGTAAGTGCAATTCATTTTTCCTCATAATATATCTAAGTGTCATCTCTCCCCAACATTTGTGGTATCAGAGCCTGGTTCATGAAGAAATGCTGGGCATCAAAAATTGAGTGGTAAACATGTGAGGTTGGGTGAAGGAAAAAATGGCTAATGAAAATGCAATGAGTGCTACCTAACCACTCATTCCAGTATTAAAAAGACCGAGTTATGAATTTTGGAGTATCAAAATGAAGATCATGTTCAAATCTCAAGATCTCTGGGATTTGGTGGAAAATGGTTATGCTAATCCCGATGAAGAAGGACAGTTGAAGGAAAATAGAAAGAAAGATTCTAAGGCACTAGTATTAATTCTGAAGGCAAAATTCTAAGGTGATTCAAAGGTGTTAACTGTGAAACTCCAGTCTCTTCGTCATGAGTTTGAAACCTTACACATGTAAGGTGGAGAGTCAGTGCAAAGTTTCTTGTCCAAAGTGATGGAAATTGTAAATTAGATGCGAACCTATGACGAAAAAATCACTAATCAAACAATTATTGCTAAAATCTTGAGGAGTTCAACTCCAAAGTTTGATCATGTGGTTGCAACTATAGAAGAATCTAAAGATTTAGATGTTTACTCGTTTGATGAACTTATGGGTTCTCTACAAGCTCATGAGGCAAGAATTAATTGATCACCTGATAAGCATGAGGAGAATGCATTTCAAATGATAGAAACAAGCACGAAATCTGGGAAATGTGAGAGATTTGCTAAATGAGGAAGAGGAAGAGCTATATTTCATGGAAAAGGTCATAATCATGGCAGAGGAAGAGGATTTGAACATAGTCATAGCAGAGGAAGAGGATTTGAACATAGACAATCTAATAATGAGCATAAAGGTTATATGAATGGCATCCAATGTTACAATTGCAAAAAACTTGGGCATATGAAGGCTAATTGTTGGTCTAAAGAGCAACAAGCAAATTATGTAAAAAGAAGTGATGAAGAGAATAAGTTGTTTATGGTTGTTCATGATACTAATGAAATGTCAAGAAATGTGTGGTTTATAGATAGTGGATGCTCCAATCATATGTTAGGCATAAAGTTGATATTTAAAGAGCTTGATGAAACTTAAAAGATGAATGTCAAGGTTGATGATAACAAAGATATTCAAGTGGAAGGGAAAGGTATCGTGGCAATCACAACCAATTTTGGTAAAGTTAAAATATTGTATGACGTTCAATATGTTCCTAGGTTGGTGCATAATCTATTGAGTACTAGGCAATTAGTGACTAGCAGGTACTCAAATTTATTCAATGATGGAGGATGTACCATTAAAGAGGAAAAATAGAAGAGACAGTAGTAAATGTTCAAATGATAAAGAACAAAATGTTTCCTCTTAAGGTATCAGATATAGAAAATTTTGTTATGATGACTGTTGCATAAAATAATTCTGAACTACTTGCTATAAATAAGTATATCATAAAAATACACAACCATAAATCTCCCTACGAAGGCATGCAATACATGGTTCATAAGCCTTATAAATGTGTTAGGTGCATTAGTTAGATCAAAAGGCATTACTAACTATTCATACAAACCATACTTAGTTTTGAAAGAAGTTTTCCATTCATCTCAAGGTTTCATCCTAATTTGATGATATCCACTCATTAAATCAATTTTAGTAAAGTAAAGAGCCCCATGCAATTCATCCAATATATCATTAAGTCTAGAGATAGGGTGTCTATACTTTACAATGATTTTGTTCACTACCCTGTAATCAACATACATGCGCCATGTGCCATCCTTTTTAGGCACCAATAAGGCTGGAACGGTACAAGGACTCATGCTCTCCTTTACCAATCCTTTTTCCAAGAGTTCATCCACTTGCCTTTGCATCTCCTTAGTCTCCATGTGATTACTTCTATAAGCTGGTTGATTAGGAATGGTAGAGTTAGGAATAAAATCAATTTGATGTTTTATGCCTCTCAAAGGTGGTAATTCATTAGGCATCTCATTAAGAAATACATCAACAATTTCCAGCAACATTGAAATAAAACTAGAAGTCAAATTGTCAAGGTTAATGTTAGTATCAGCAAACAAAACTTCCTTATACCTAAGAAGTAAAAAATGCTTCTTTAAGGAAATAGCACTCTTAACCTCTCTAATTCTAACATAAAAATTTTGTTTCTTTTTCCCTTCTCTCTTATTTTCACTCACGAAAGGGCCATTAACTTGTATACATTCTTTTTTAGCCTCTTTTCTCTCATTCTTTCTTTTTTCTCTCTTTTTCCTTAAGGAGGCCGAAACTTCACTCCTTTTTATTCCCAATGCCGAAACCTCTCTCTCCCTCTCAAGTCTTTTCTTTTGATCTTCATACACTTCTTAAGGGGATAATAGAGCTAGCACCACCTTCCTTCCCTCATGAGAGAAGGAACACTTGTTGTTACACCCATCATGTATAACCCTTGTATCAAATTGCCATGGTCTTCCTAATAGTAGATGACCTGCTTGTATAGGTACAACATCGCATGCTACTTCATCTTTGTATCATCCTATGGAGAATGACACCATCAATTGGCATGTCACCTTCACTTCTCCACAATCATTCAACCGTTGCAACTTATATGGTTTAGGATGTTTGTTGCATGCCAAGTTTAACTTTTCCACCATACTTACACTAGCAACATTGGTACAACTTCCTCCATCTATAATTATAGAACACATTTTTCCATTGACTAAGCATTTAGTGTGAAATATATTTTCATGTTGCTCAAGGCTTTCTTCCTTCACTTGCATATTCAAAGCACGCCTAGCAACTAAACTCTCACCATGTTCAGTAAACACTACAATCAGTTAAGGAAGGCATTTCATCCTTAAGACTAAGAATATATTTCTCCATGCTCTGTGGTTAACATGAGTCTTTTATTAGGGCATTGAGATGCAATATGCCCTTTTCCCAAGCATTTAAAGCACTTGATTTCCCTGTTAGAAGCCAAAGGGTTAGGATTACTTTTATTTTCTCTAAGGCCGAATTGCATAGCCTCTTTTCCATTATTAGCCAAAATGATCCCTTGAGGTTGTGAGCTTCTAGCTTCTGTCTTTTGATCCTTCTTACTCTATTTAGAACTCTAAGTATTGGTTGAGCTCCTATGGAATTTACTGGTACTCCTGCACTTCTTTTATTTTTCAATTTCATTGCCATGTCAAACATCTCTTCAAAAGTTTCATATTTATAAAGCTTAATGGCATCAATAATCTTCTTGTTTAGACCACCAAGAAATTGAGCCATGGTGACCTCTTCATCTTCCTCAATGTTGGCCCTAACCATGCATATCTCCATCTTTTTATGGTAGTCTTCTACACTCCTTTCTTGTTGTACCAATCTATGCAACTTTTGATGTAGTTCTCTAAAGTAGTGAGTAGGTACAAATCTATACCACATAGCTTCCTTCATGGCCTCCCAAGTTAGGATAGGTCGAATGTCCTTCTTCCTTCTATTAGCATTGAGTTGATCCTACTAAAACATAGCATATCTAGTGAATTTGACTACTACTATAATAGTTTTAGCATTCAAAGATCATCTCCACTTTCCTCTCCCATTCAAGGTATTTTTTAGCATTATTGTTTCCCTTGAATTTAGGCATTTTCATCTTTATGGTGCCAAGGTTCCCACCTACATGACCACTAGTTATGGTTTCTCCTTTTCTTCTTGGATATGCTGCAATGGAAATCCTCTATCTCCTTTTATTGGTTGGAATATTTCATCATAGCCCCTTTGTAGATTTTATGAATATCATTCCCCTTTGTTGCACTTTTACTTGTGATTAAGACACAAAAACAAATGTAAAGGTTAAATAATTCACTCCCTCACGTGTTTACTCTCCTTTGGCTTTTTTAGATATGAACCACTCATTTTTGCCTTTTACCTCTCTATTGCAATTCTTTTAATTGAATTTTGGAATCAAAGCACACCAATCAAAGTAAAAGCACACGTTTGGAAAGCAAAGATCAACATAATCAATTTGATTCAAGCTCTAGAAAGAAGACAATTAGACAAGTTAAATGGTAGCACAAGAATAAGAATATGTACTACTTGATTGAGTAATTAGAGTGTAGATTCAAGCAAATAACACTCTAACAATGTTAAAAGGCAAAGCTAGTTAAACAATAAAACAAGATAACTAGAATTAAACAAAGATAATTTGGTCAAGATGTATGAATTTGATTCACTCCAAAGTAAACCAAATATTGAACCTATTTAAGTCTGCCCAAGTAAAGCAAGAAAATGAAAGGACCTTTTTAAGCAATTGGAGCCAAATTTGAAAGATTGTCCCAATTCAATTCATTTTAAGCCCTAGTCATGCAAGAATATATGTGTGTGATATGATTTAGGCAACAACAAGAAGTCTAATTTTTATAGGACTCTTCATTTTTCATACAAGATATCTCAAATGGCCTTTAGAATAGTAATCAAGGTGTCCCAATTGTGTTAGGACTTTTCAGAATTCACAAAATAGGTGTCCTAGTTGGTTTAGGACTCTTCTTTAACACAAGTAACTTGTAAATATCAAAATAAAACAAAAGATATTTTATTTTTATTTTATTTTCTTTTCATTTTTTTAATATTTTTGATAACAAACAAATGACTAGAACAAGGTATTGAAAGAAGTCATACAACACATAAGCAAAAACTAGAGACTAAAATAAATAAAATGGTACAAGATAAAAATAGAAACAATTGAAAATAAAACCCTAAGAACTAAGATAAATACAAATTTACCTTGCCTTTGGCTCTAATACCAAATGATGCGGAACCCAATGGCAAGTATGCTACAAACCCTCACTCACACTAACATATAACTTTAATGGTAGAATAAACCTCCGCTCTATTGAACCCTCAATGCAATTAGAAGAAAGCAAATCCTAAATTCCAACTAAAAACATAACATGCATAAAGCGTAAAACCAAAAAGATCATTTATTGAATAAAATTGAATGTCCCTTCAATAGGTTACCTAAGATTCTATTTATACTAGCTTTTAATTCTAATCTTTCAAGGATATGGAAGTCTAATCCAAGGAGGACTTGGTTTTATATTCTTACTCTAACTTAAAGGAGAAATAAATTAAATAAAATTAATATTACATGGAAATTCATGCAAGCCAATTAGGCTAAGAATTGCTCTGACTTCTTTTCCTTATTGGGTTCTCAGCAAGCCTAACTTATGGCCCAGCATGCCTAACTATTCCATAGGCTTATAAAATAAGGCTATGGCTTTATAATTAGACCCAAGTGGCATACTTTAGGCTCCATTCTCTTTTAAATTTGCCTCAAGCAATATTATGGCCTTAGGTGCCCCCTTTAGCTCTAAATAGGACTTGTAGAAGGTCTGTTCTTGTAGCTCTATTGTTAACTGTTAAGTTCATTACTACTTTATATTTATTGGCTCATGACCTTGTGACTAGACCACTTGGAAGAGTTAGTGGTTATTCCTTTAAGCTCCTTGTGTACTTTTGAACCCTATATAGATTCGTATCACTAAGGCTTCTAAACAGCATAAAGGTTTGGGTGTAAACAAGAGGTCCTCTTGAGTTCATAACATGACCCAAAGTGGTAAGGTGTTCACTCCTTGCAACCTTGGAAAGAAGCCAGATGCTCCAAAAAACTTGATAGAGGCTAGACCCACTATGGATGAGGCTCGCCTATGTACTTCACTAGTATTATTACTTACTAACAAGGGTAAAGATGTTGCTCAGTCTATGAATGTTATCATCAAGAAGTTAAAAAAGACACAAGCTAAAATCAAGATTTGGAACTTAGTGTTATCTTTCCAGCTATCACGGGTTTAGCTCAAAGCCTCTTTAGCTAATCCATGTGGTACTTGTATTCATACATTACCTCAATAAGCTAGCCAACTAATTAAACATGCACATATGAAGAGGGGTTAGTTCCCATCTAAGTTAACATAGTTTTCTAGTACAAGCACAATGTAGCATGATAGAGTCATAAGCAATAGATAGCATAGCAATCACATTACAAGCATAACAAGGCATTAAATGGAAAGGCATAGATTGATACAATCATGACTAAGAAAATTCTATGTTCATATCATCAAAATTTTGAATTCAAGCATGGCATTATTTGGAAGCAGTTTAGATGGAGATTTGGAGGTTCAATTGATAAATCCAAAGGTTTGAATTCTATAAATTCAAACTTATTCTTTAAGGAAGTTTTATCATGGGTTAAAGTCATCACGAAGATGAAATGAAGAGTCTTAATCCAACTGGGATTCCTAATCCAACTAGGATTCCTAGTTACCAAAGCTAACAGAAGAACTGAAGTAGGAAGAGTCATAATCCAACTAGGATTCCTATAGTTGTCAAAGCTAAGAAAGAACTGAAGAATGAAGAGTCCTACTCCAACTAGGATTCCTAAAAGAATGAAGATTCCCACTTCAATTGGAATTCTTGAAGAATGAAGAGTTCTACTCTAACTAGGATTCCTGAGGAATGAAGAGTCCTACACCAACTGGGATTCCTAATCCAATTAGGATTCCTAATCCATGAAGACTTAAGCTTGGGGTTTTCCGTCCAAGCTAAAAATAAACAATGTAAAATTAATAGTTAGGAGTTTAGTTTATAGAAATTGGGTAGATTAGGTACTATTCATATACCTAACTCAAAATCCAACCCAATAATAGTTAATAAAGCTTAGTTTAGTGTTTTGGGTTTAATTAACCAAGCCTAAGCTTAGTTATGATTCCCATTAGTCATTAAACCAAGAATAGAGTCTAATAAGGTTAATTAGTGAGGCCAATTTTAAGACCCATTGGCTTGTACGAATTTCCCTGAATTTTTTTTAGTTTTTATTTGCTTTTCCAAAGTGGAATAGGAGTAGGAGTACAAATCTATCTAGGGTTGGATTATTTCTTAAGTACTATAAATATTAGTGTAAGCTAAAGGCAAAGGCATTTAATGATTAATTATTTTCTTTCATGTTGAGTTTTATTCTTGTGAGAATAATTCCTTCAATTTTATATTAAGGTGATTGATTATCTTGCTTGAGTTTATTCTTAGGTTAGATTATTCTTTTTCCTATTTAACTTCCTCTTAGTTACCACTAGATTTGGGTTAAGGGTTTTCCAAATCCTTAGAACTATTTAGGTATTTGGTAAACTAGGAGGGGTTAACAAATCCTTGGTTAGCTTGAATCAATTGTGAAGGAGTTCATGAAATCAATAAGTTGAGGATCCTTGAGCAAAGGTCTTGGGTTTTTGCATCATAGACAAGGATAATAGGACATGGATAAACATAACTACTTCTTTTATTCCATAATCATTAATTACAAGGATTTGATCCTCATGCTTTGTGTAAGTAAGGGGAAAATCCTACACAATCCTACATAAAAGGCAAGTACACAAGTCACCGACATGTGACTTGTTTTCAGGATAGCACCTAAGCTCAACTAATCACTCCCCTTTAAAGAGCATTAGGAGTATAGTTGGACCTGCTAGGAGGAGACATCAAAGTGTTTCACCCATCATATAAAACCTCCTCCTCTATTATTCCACCTTTATTACATAAAATACATTTTGCTAAATATTATTCTACCCTTATTACATAATAACCTCATGCTCTAACACTCTCCCCTACTCAATTAGTTGATAACCCCATCAACCACCCTCTCATAAAGTCTTCAATCTTATCTATAAATGCCTAAAGCTCATCTTCCCTCTTTTAGTTAGTGTCTTCTTCTTGTTAATCCTTCCA
This sequence comes from Dalechampia spathulata, assembly GCA_948192965.1. Classification (NCBI taxonomy): domain Eukaryota; kingdom Viridiplantae; phylum Streptophyta; class Magnoliopsida; order Malpighiales; family Euphorbiaceae; genus Dalechampia; species Dalechampia spathulata. Next base: position 20,196 of record CANYBF010056635.1, read on the forward strand.
GTTCACTAGATGCTCAGTGTGGTTACCTTTGTTGGTGAAGGATGTGTAAACTGTCAAAGTCTCTTCCACTACCTTTGTTAATGTCTACATCATTATCTTCATGATCATCGGTCTAGTACTTTGATTATGAGCATCATCCTCCTTGTCAGTATAATACAATCATAACAAACTTACATCAAACATAGGGTGCACTTTCATTCATTTTGGTAGCTATAATTTATATATCGAGGCTCCAACTTTAGCAAGGATTAACAATGACCCTTTATATTTTGGTATCAACCAACTGTCCTTGTTCTTTGGCTTGATTTGCTCTAGTCATAATCACACAAGAACTCAATTACCCACCTCAAATTGTATCAGACAATGCTTTACATCTACATGCTTCTTCATTTTCTATAATGCTTTCTCCATATGTGTTCTAACAATCTCCTCATTTTGCCTCCACTCCTTAGTGAAATTAAAAGCCTTGAGATTCTTACCTATATAAATCATATCAACTGAATGTGGAACCAAAGGTGGTCTATAATAATCTCAAAAGGAGTTCTATTAGATGTAGAGCACTATAATTGGGTAATGTCAAGGAGAGATGCCAATTTGAGTAGGTAGAGTTGATGAAGTGTCATAAGTATTCCTCTAGCATTTTGTTAAATCTCTCCATTTGTTCATCTATCTGTGGATGAAAACCAGCTGACATATCCAACTTTGATTCTAGCAACCAAAATATCTCCACCCAAAATGTGCTAAAAAATTGACCATCTTAATCACTCATAATACTCTTTGGAACACTCTAGTATTTCACTATATGCTTGAAAAGTTCCTTTGTTATATCTTCTGTCTTGAAATGCTTAGACATCAGTACAAATGTAAAACACTCCAAGAATCTGTCTACCACCACTAAAATGGTATCAAACTCCCCCACTTGAGGTAGATAAATAATGAAGCAAGTGACCCACCATCATACAATGCTTAAGCATACAATGCTTAGCCATGGTCAAATTGGTACTGGTAGAGGTTATAATAGACCCACCATCTTCTGTCTCACCAACTTATCATGTTGGTAGATCAAACATATCTTATTGTATGCCTTCACGTCTTCCTTTATCTTTGACCAATAAAATTTTGAGTCAACAACACCAATATTTGATGTCATCCTGGGTGTCCCGCTCATAAAGTATGATGCAAAAACCCACGACCTTTGCTCAAGGATCCTTAACTTGTTGATCTTATGAACTCCTTTATAATTGATTCAGCTAATTAAGGATTTGTTAATCCCTCCTAATTGACTGAATACCTAAACAGTTCTAAGGATTTGGAAAACCCTTAACCTAAATCTAGTGGTAACTAAGCACAAGTTAAATAAGCAAAAGATTAAACTAACCTAAGACTAAACTCAAGCAAGATAATCAATCACCTTACCATAAAAATCAAACAAAAAGAAATAATCATTAAATGAATTTTGCCTTTAGCATACACTAGTATTTATAGTGCCTAATAGACAACCCAACCCTAGATGGATTTGCATTCCTATTCCTATTCTAACTTGGAAAAGTAATAAAAAGAACTAATAAATAATAAGTAAAATTTATGCAAACCAATTGGTCTTTGAATTAGCCTGACTAATTAGCCTTATTGGACCCTATTCTTGGCCCAATGACTAATGGGAATCATAACTAGGCTTAGTCTTGGTTAATTAAACGCAATATTCCCTAAACCAACCTTTATTGACTACTATTAGGTTGGCGTTTTGTGTTAGTTGCATGAATATTACCTAATCTACCTAATTTCTTTAGATAAGACACTAACTATTAAGTTTACATTATTTTATGTAGCTTGGATAGAAAACCCCAAGCTTAAGTCTTCATGGACTAGGAATCCTAGTTGGATTAGGAATCCCAATTGGAGTAGGACTCTTCATTATTTAGAAATCCCAATTGTAATATGACTCTTCATTCTTCAGTTCTTTTGTTGGCTTTGATAACTAAGAATCCTAATTGGATTAGGAATTTTAATTGGATTAGGACTCTTTGTTTTCATCTTTGTGATGACTTTAACCTATGATAAAACTTCCTTAAAGAATAAGTTTAAAGGATTTATCAATTGAACCTCTGAATCTCCATCTCAAATGCTTTTAAATAATGCCATGGTTGAATTTGAAATTTTGATGATATGAACATAGAATTTCCTTGGTCATGATTGTATCATACTCCCTCTCTTTAAAGGAATTTGACCTTGAATTTAGTTTATTACAAAAGAATATATGATATGGATAAGTAACCTTCATTTAAAACCTTCACAATGGTAGCTTTATTTGAATTATGTATACTCAATGATCTCATCATAAAATCTGTCAACAAAGTAGACATTAGCATAAAACACCTCACTTGATTTTACCTCTTCCTCACACTCTTTTTGTTGAATATTTTCCACTACATCAACACGTATCATGGCTATCTCCATCTCCTAATCCAACTGGGATTCTTAATCTAACTATGATTTCTAATCTATGAAGACTTAAGCTTGGGGTTTTCTATCCAAGCTACAAAGAATAATGTAAACTTAATAGTTAGTGTTTTGTCTAAAGAAATTGGGTACATTAAGTAGATTTCATGTATCTAACACAAAAGCTAACCCAATAGTAGTCAATAAAGCTTGGTTTAATGAGTATTGGGTTTAACCAAGCCGAAGCCTAGTTATGATTCCCATTAGTCATTGGGCCAACAATAGAGTTTAATAAGGTTAATTAGTCAAGCCAATTCCAAGACCAATTGGTTGAAACGAATTTCCTTTATTATTTATTAGTTTTTTTATTGCTTTTCTAAATTAGAATAGGAATAAGAATGCAAATCCATCTCGGCTTGGATTGTCTCCTAGGTACTATAAATACAAGTGTATGCCAAAGGTAAAGACATTCAATGATTATTTCTTTTCTCTCATGTTGAGTTTTATTCTTGTGAGAATAATTCCTTCAATTTTATATTAAGGTGATTGATTGTCTTGCGTAAGTTTATTCTTAGGTAGATTAATCTTTTTCCTATTTAACTTGTGCTTAGTTACCACTAGATTTGGGTTAGGGTTTCTTCCAAATCCTTGAAATTATTTAGGTATTTAGCCAACTAAGAGGGGTTAACAAATCCTTGGTTAGCTTAAATCAATTATGAAGAGGTTCATGAAATCAACAAGTTGAGGATCCTTGAGCAAAGGTCTTGGGTTTCTGCATTAGTTTGGTATTAGAGCTTTGGCTCAAGGTACAAGTTGAAAGTTATCCTTTTTATATTTTTTATGTTATTTTCCCACATGCTTTATTCTTTCAAATTCCAAAGTTCATGTGCATGCAAATTCTTTACTTTGTTTTATCTTTGTGATTCTTTATCTCCTTAAAATAATATAATAAAAAAAAGAGGAAAATGAAACAAAAGAAATAAAAAAGAAAAGAAAAGAAAAAAAAGAGCATTGAGAAGAGAGTTACTAGGGTATTGGGTTTCGTTTTCAATATACCATCTTTGTATGAGTAGAGAGGAGGGAAAACTTGAAAATTCACTTAGAGAATTTAAGTTCTACATAAACTTGAAATTGTCAAATTCTTCTTCTAGTTATCTTTTATTCTTGAGTTTGCCAAATTTGTGCTCTTAAACAACTAAGTAATCTTTGTTCAATTGCTTAGAAAATCAAAATTCTATTGCATGTTTTCATTATTTCTCAAGCATTCATACATTCACATACATATCTAGGTGTCACTTAGGATCCTTTGGTTATATTCTTACTTCAACTTAAGTCTAAACTTTTGCAAGTTATGTTAGTCACCCGCTATATAAAATCAACAAGAATTAAGAGAGGTGAGGACATACAAGGGTAAAAGCCAAATTGAGTAAACTAACCAAATTGTAGGAACTTTTAGTAGTCATTATACGAACATGGATGAAGCATCAATGAAATTATGGATCAAGTCTACATGATACACTAACCAAGAAGCACATGATACATATTCCAAAGCACTAAAGCAAGTCAAAAAGTATTAAAAACATGAAGGATAAAATGCATAAGAAATGGGGTCATGCAATGTCTAATATAAATATGAATAAATATAGTATGTGCATTGAACTAAGGTAGACTATTTAAAATATTCTTATGTAATAAATAGAAAATGCAGTAAAAGGACCTAAAATTTTTTTAAAAATGCAATAGTAAGAATGAATAAAGTGAAAATGGACAATATAATTCAAAAACTGCATATACGACCTAAGAAACTAAAAATGACATTAGGAAACATAAAATTAAAACAAACTAAATTAAAATAAGATAAATAAAACATAAAAATAAAACTATGAAGTGAAAAATTGAAAGAATCACATAAAAAAAATTACAAATAACTAAGTAATAATATGCAGTATAAGAAATACAACTAAATTAATAGACATTAAAAATATTCACATACTAAAGTAAACTAAAGACAAAAGGGAAAATGCATGGTTAACATAAATATAATAGTTGCTAATACTTACCTAAAGCATACAAACATCTAATTAGGACATAATATTCATGTAAATTATGCAAAATACAATATTCATGAAAAATTATGCAAAATACACAATGAATGCATACAAGTAATATAACAATGCAGAAATAAATATTTCACAAAGCACACAAGATTTACAAAATAAAATTGCAACATACAAAGCATTTAAATAAAACATGGTCATTGAACAAGCCCAAACTTAGCCTGTTACTTGGTCTTAGAGAAGAAACATAGTGTTATTGTCCTTTGTTCAAACCCATCGATGTATGCCTTAAGTCGGTGTCCATTGACCTTGAAATGTCCACCTTCACTATTTTGAAGCTCGAAAACACCAAAAGGTAGAACTCTTGCCACTATAAATAGCCCTGACCAATGACTTCTTAACTTCCCTAGAAACAATTTCAACCTTAAATTGAATAACAGAACGCTCTGCCCCTCTGTAAAATTTTTCTCCACGATATGTTGATCATGCCAAGCTTTAATGTTCTCCTTGTAGAGTTTGGCATTCTCATAAGCAGTGAGGCAGAGTTCATCCAGTTCATTCAATTGTAGTTTTTTTATTGCTGGCTTGATCAACCTCCATGTTTAGCTCTGTAATCGCCTAATAAGCTAGATGCTCCAACTCAAATGGTTAATGACATGCCTTTCCATACAGTAGTCAAAATGGAGTTGTTCCAATCGGAGTTTTGTAAGCTATCCGATATGCCTATAGTGAAACATCCAACTTCATACTCTAGTCCTTCCGAGAGCTGTTTACTGTTTTCTCCAAAATTTGTTTTAACTCTTGGTTGGAGATTTCTACCTGGCCAGTAGTCTGAGGATGATAGGGAGTGGCCACCTTGTGCATAACACCAAATCGCCTAAAAATGAACTTCTTTAAGAACTTAACAACCATTGTTGCATCATTAGTTGGACTTGCCACCGCTTCAACCCACTTAGAGACATAATCTACATACACCAAATATATCGATTATTTGTCGAAGATGGAAATGGACCCTTGAAATCTATGCCCATACATTGAAGAGCTCGACTGCTGGGATCCCTTTCAAAGGCATTTCATTTCTTCATCCTAAGCCCCCACTTTGTTGACATTTATCACAGCACTATACAAAGTAATGAACATCTCTAAAAAGGGTAGGCCAATAGAATCCGCTCTGAAGCACCTCAGCTGCTGTTTTCTATCCACCCATATGTCCGCCATAGGGAGAAGAATGGTAAGCCATCAAGATACTATTGAACTCCTCATCTGGAATACACCAATGAATCAATCCATCCACACATTCCTTGAATAGAAATGGTTCATCCTAATAATAACTTTTTACTATATGCAGGAATCGTTTCCTCTGTTGCCAACTGCATTCCAGTGGAAGAACATTGCAGAGAAGATAGTTCACAATGTCTGCAAACCACAACACAGAATCATCTACAACACATAAGTTTTCATTTATGAATTCTTCTTTAATTGGTGGCATAGCATCATCTAAGCTATCCTCCCCTATTCTGATTTGGGAAAGATGGTCCGCTACTTTGTTCTCTACCCCTTTTCTGTCCTTGATCTCAACATTAAACTCTTATAAAAGGAGTACCCATCTGATCAACCTCGATTTGGCATCCCTTCTTGTTGATGATGTATCTAACTGCTGAATGATTTGTATAAACAACCGCCTTAGACCCTATTAGATACAACTGAAACTTGTCCAAAGTGAACACCACCGCTAGGAATTCCTTCTCTGTAGTTGTGTAGTTCACCTGTGCATCATCCAGAGTCCTACTCGTATAGTATATAACCCAAAACTCCTTCTCCCATCTCTAACTTAAAATGGCTCCCATAGCATAATCACTAGCATTGTACATCACCTCAAATAGAAGGCTCGAATCCAGGGGTTGAACAATCAGCGCAGAAATTAAAGCTATTTTTAATCTATTAAATGCACTCAAACATTCATCAGTAAAAACAAAAGGAACATCTTAGGACAAGAGGTGAATGAGAGGGCTTGCTATTTTTGAAAAGTCCCTAATGAACCGTTTATAAAAACTTGCATGCCTTAAAAAACTTCTAATATACTTAACAGACGTGGGCTGCAGTAGCCTCTCAATCACAGTTATTTTTGCCTTATCAACCTCAATTACCTAAGCCAAAACTTAGTGTCCCAAGATAATTCCTTCCTGGACCAAAAAATGACACTTCTCTTAATTCAAGATAAGGTTATACTCTTCACATCTTTTAAGCACTTTTCTCAAGTTATTCAAACATTCATCAAAAGTAGCACCATACATAGTGAAATCATCCATAAACACTTCCATGATATGTTGAATGTAGTTAAAAAAATAAACATCATGCAACGTTGAAATGTAGCTGGTGCATTACACAAGCCAAATGGCATGCACCGATAGGTAAACGTTCCATAGAGACATGTAAAGGTGGTCTTTTCCTGGTCATTGGGGTGAATTAGGATTTTGAAAAATCTCGATTAACCATCTAAGCAACATATAAGGTTGTTTAGCTAACCTCTAGCATTTGATCGATAAAGGCAATGGAAAATGATCTTTCCTAGTTGCTTTATTCAACTTCCTATAATCTATGCACATCCACTAGCCTGTGATGGTCCTAGTTAGAATTAACTCATCATTGTCATTTTTGACAACGGTCACCCCTCCCTTTTTAGGAACTACGTGAACAGGACTAACCCACTCACTATTTAACATCGAGTAAATGACACCAGCATCAAGTAATTTTGCAATCTGTTTCCTAACTACTTCTTTCATATTAGGATTTTGGCATTCAATGGTAAGTTTACATTCATCTTCAAGAATAATATGATGCATGCATAATGATGGATGTATGTCTTTCAAATCATGTCTAGAATAACCTATAGCTTTTCTAAACTGTCTAAGCACACTCAATAGCCTAGAATCCTTTTCAGAATCTAACCCAACATCAATAATTACAGGAAAAGTAGAATTAGATCCAAGAAACACATACCTTAAGTTGCTTAGGAGCTCTTTTAGTTCCACTTCTAGAGCACCTAGCTTTTGCTCTTCACTGCTCTCTAGTGCTTCAATCTTTACTAGTTTCCTTAGATTGAACTTTGGTGTCAAGTCCAACATGTCTAAACACTCCACCACTTCTTCTATCAGATTTTCTTCATGGACTTCCCTAAGTAAACAAAGCTCCAAAGGATCATCATGGTAGCCTAAGTTTCCCATCATAGCCTCATTCACCAGTTGATCCATAACATCAATCTAGAGGCAAGTTCCTTCCTTCTTTTCTGGCTTCTGTATCAAGTCTAACAGTTTGAAGGAAACCTCTTCTTCACCCACTGTTAATGAGAGTGCTCCATTCTTAACATCTATGATTCCTCTAGCTGTAGCCAAAAATGGTCGACCCAATATAATTGGTATTTTGCATCATCCTCCATGTTGAGTATCATAAAATTGACTGGAATTGCAAATGTGCCAACCATCACCAGTACATTCTCCAAAATCCCTAAAGGGTATTTTATTGATCGATCTACTAGCTGTAGAGTCATCCTGGTTGGCACCATATCACCCACCTTTAGTTTCTGTTGGTTTGTATAGTGATTAAGCAGTGGAAGAAATTTAAAATTTTCATTTTAAAACAACAAACCAAAAGAAGATCTTTGCATCAATACATAGAGAAACCAGTTTAGAGATTAGAAGTGACAGTTTGATAGTAACTCTTACATTCAATGCAGATGTCCTTCGTTCTTTATCTCTAAAGC